>JAXGGA010003665.1:0-98908 GCA_038373865.1 Uloborus plumipes | reverse complement strand
TGATCTAAACGTATTATATGAAGAGGTAGAGTTGTCGGCCATAAATCTGCGGGTCCAACTTCCTTTTCATTTCTCATTTTATACCCCGAGACACGATTCGCTCCGGGCTCGGTTATCCATTCCCCAAGTACAGGGGGTAGGTGAGCAGAGTAGTCTGATCACGTCCAGATTTGGCGGGAAAACGATTTTCGGCGTTTGTTTACGAACGGAGCATTTTCGAACCCTCCCCCGTCGTAGAGAGAGGCATCCCCCCTTACCCCAATACTTAAACGGGTACAAATGCACGAAGAAAGAAAAAAGAAAAAAAAGTATTACGATTCATAACACAAGCTCCGAGATTTTATTTGCAGACGCGTGCTTCCGGTCATTTCAGGGGAGGAAGAGAAGAAAAGAACAGTGTTTTTGGAATAAATTTTTAGAATGGAATCGATGCATGATTTTTTTTTTTTTTTTTTTTTGTAGAAACGAAACCAGACTTTTTCACTTTTTGTATTTGAAGAAAGGCTGGGGTCTAGGTGTTGACTAGGCTGCCAGGATTCGGCTGTGTTTCATTAATGTTTCATGTTGTTGTCTTGTGCCAGCTATTCTATCAATTTGTTGGGAACTGCTTCCTTTTCCCAACTTTACCGTCATTTGTCGTTGTCCGACTTCTGCAGTACACTAGTACACACATGCCATAGAGACCCGTTTGTAGGGTAAGCGTCATCATTCAGGGCCCGAATGATTGCAAGATCTTCTCGGTTTGGTTTGCCCTGTATGACGTACGTGCTTATTTAAAATTAAAAAAAATAAATAAATAAAAATACATAAAGTAATCACGTGAACAAGGTCTCATAATTTTTGAAAAGTCTCGGATACATAAATTGACAAAGAATAAAAATGAAAACAAACAAGGGAACAAACGATGGGAACATGGTGGTAAGAAAAGTCCAAGCCCTTTGGTAATTCTGGAAAAAAAAGCTGCTTGTTTTTGAAAAGAAAATTAGGGATAAAGCGTTTTTGTAGGCCTTCTTGTCCATTAAAAGAAAACTTTTCCATTGTGCTCTTAGATTGTTAGAAAGCACTAAATGAAACGCCGACGTAAACCTGCAGTGGAAGACGTAGTGTTCAAAATCCCCAAATTCGCCACAAATGCAGTTGGGAGAGCTGAGGAGAGTTCGATTTATAGAAGTAGGAGTGAGTGAGCCCGTGGTTGGTGATTAACTGGCTTATGGGAGAACTATGGAGTCTGGACAAAGATTGAATAGGAAACCATTCCCAGCACAACAACACATTCACACACAAAAAAAATCAAGTACATTCATTCCCGGTTGGATTAGAGCGCAGGACCTTTCCATTCGGGTCAGACTTCTCTGACCACTAGGTCAGTTGCCTCGCTATAATGTTTCATAGCGAAAGGTTAATGAAAGTTAAAATGTTGCTAAGATCATAACACCATAAATGTTGGTTTATTTTTTTTCATAAAAGCTAAGACAGTTAACATTTATATGAGAAAACTGTATTTTATTGTCGTTATATGTGTAAAATGAATATGAAATACTTTCTCAGTTGGTTCTGGAGATATATTTTTGTCATTATTTCCCAAAACCGACAGAGTATTGCAAATAGGATCAATTTCTACACTTCAAGTTAACTACACCTTAATTTGGGCTTGTACAATGCCCATATGTCAGTATTCTACTTGTAATTAATAAATGGTGTTATAGGGCAAGGGCAACTAAATGGTTACAGTTTTGGTTAAGTCAGTTAAAATTAGCTGCTTCGTTTAAGGTATTACATAAAATTAGTTTTATTTTTAAGGAACGCAAGTGATGCTATAAGCTTTACAATGAATAAAACCGAAAAAGTTCTTTTAAATGTATATTGAAACCAATACAAAAAAAAACCCGAGAAACTTTTTAGCACTTAAGGATGACTTGAGGAGAACTTGAAAAATATAAGTTTCTGACTTGAAACAATTTTTCTTCGGAAATTCGTTCTTTTAACTTTAAGTTGTAAACAGCTTGAATTTCAAAAAAGTATGAAGCGCGTTCCATGCAATAATAAAGAAAAAATAGTTCATACCTGTAGTAGAGAAATACAGAAGCATGATGCTACCACGCTGCAGACCCGGGTTCAATTCCCCGATGAGTTTCTGTCGACTCAGGCTTTGATCCCTTCAGTGGATAGACAAAGGGAGTATCAAGCGTGCTTGGGAACTAAACCCTGTTGGTTCTGCGTTCGGCAGACCACCTAACTGGAGCATTTGTCTTGCACCGAGAGCACTCCGTCAACAAAATTGAGATGGACACAGGAGGCTTTTGCCTCCATGGGCTGCTGCGCTACTAAGTTTGTTGTTGTTTCTGAAACCACTCGGGTACCCAAGCTCGAGTAGACACATCTACCCGATTTTTGGCGGAATAGTTACGCTTTCGTTTTTACGAGTACCATTCAGGTGGAAGTCCAATTTAGCTCAACGCACATGCCATCAGACCAGTTTGTAGAGCAGGCAGCCATTCGTAACTCATTTACACAGAGAAAGGGTAAGGACATAAGAAAGTGAAAGTAAATCCATGCCCAAGTTGAGATTTGAACCCGGGGCTTCCTCATCCCGGTCAGACTCATCTAACCACTAGACAAGGTGACCGGCCCACTGAGTTTAGAGAAATTAATAATTCCCCCTGTTCTCTTTACTTCCTTTTACGTAGTAAAGGAAGTATTGTGATCACGAAAAAAAAAAATCAATCAAATTTGGGTCTAGATTTCGATTTTGTTCACCCCCGAATGAATCTTGAACAGTTTTTTTGACTTGTCAGTACGTGCATATGTACCTACCAACATATAACCAGTCGAAACATCCTTTTCAACCACCCCCGAGTTAATCAGGACGAGTTTTCTCGTGCCGTCTGTATATACGTATGAATGTATGTGCGTATGTATGTCGCATAACTCAAAAATTATATGCTGTAGAAACTTCTAGCTTGGTATGTAGGCTCCAAGTAGGGTCTAGTTGTGCACTTCTCCTTGTGGTTGCATTCGCATGTTCTCAAGGGGGTGTTTTACCCCTTTTATGGGGTAAATCAGTATTAATTTCTATGCTGACTTAAGTGATATATATGAATTGGCGCTACCACTTAGCGATATATCGCCAAGCTTTTGGTCGCCAAGTGTTTGATGCCAACTTGGCGATATATCGCCAAGTTGGCAATAAATGTCGTGAAAAAAATTTTTGAATTTGGGTTCAATTTGGTGCTATTGGCGATATTTTGCAAAAAATCAACTGAATGATGTTAAAATTTGGCGATATTTGGAAAATTAATCATTGTACATCATTTTTTTGCATTTTTTCGTGGCAAACTAGGGTGTAAATATTTAAATTATTATCTTTCTCACTCCTCTTAAGCGCTATTTTAACACTTAAGACATCCACTAAGAAGTTTACACGTAAAAGGAAGTAGTGTGGGATCCGTACCAGATTTTTTTTATATAAAACACCTGATATCAGAAGAAATTTTACCGCAGGTAAATAAATTTGCATTTGATATGGTAAAGCTTTTGTGTGCCTTTTATGAGACTTACAAGCACAGAGGACTTTTGAATCAAAACTAATTTTTTCGGGACTTTCACAAATTACCTGTAAAACGCATGAAAACTCTGACATAAATGAACAGAAAAATCAAATGTACGCAGAGCCTTGATTACACAGGCCAACAAAAAAACCTTTTTGAAAACTTTTTTAATTTTAATAGCTGATCTTGATAGATTTTTATGTGCTGAATCCAAATCTGCTTGTAGTTTTTATGTATCACCCTTAGTTTCCAAGCAAAATGTATTTTATTATATAGTCTAATACCCATTTACAGTATATAGGGAAATCAATGAAACACTGTAGAATCGTAAAAATGGTTTGTATTTACAGTAAAATACTTGGAATAGTAATTTTATGTGATGATACAAGGTTCACTTGTCAACTGGAATTGCTTTATATTTTCTTTCCCTTTTTTCCTTGAAGCTTCTTGTGTAGCTTTTCCTGCGATGAATAGCTTGCTGAACTTCCCGGTGAAGGGACCAACAGTAATCCCCCATCATGTTGTAGCATGTGTTTCAGCAGTGCTGCCAACATCATCTTTGTTCATTAGACCTATTTTTTCATGTTATCTTAACTATGAAAAAGCTGTTAAATTCTAAAAATGTTTCTTTATTTCATGAATGTAACTATAAAATGTGAATAAATGGTGGGTGATACAACTTTTTAAGCATCATATTTGGATTCAGCAACCTAAACAACATAAGAATAAGGTATTTTCATTAAAAAAGTTTTTTCATCGTTGGCCTGTGTTATCTGTAGATCATTAAATGAGGATGACATCGAGCTACTGCGAGAATAACGAGCGTAACATAGAATTACTGAGAAAGCATAATACAAGTTTATTGAAATATTCAATTCGTTGTGAACTTATATGGGCAATTCCATGCAAGTGTGGAAAAGCGTTGAAAAAATTAAACTCGAGTAATGTGACTGTTCTGCATATTTTTTGGTTTAAAAATGTTAGAAGTTTCTTATTTATAACAATTTTTTGATAGGAATGTAGTTTTTTAGTTTCGGCAACACTTTGAACTTGGTATTAAAGTATTTTATTTTCAGTGAAGCAAATGGTCAAACTTTCAACATTGATAAGTATCATTTTTTTCCATTAGATAAATGTGACAAAGGAAGATTGTTGTTTATTATACTTTAAATTAATATTGTGAATTGATGAAACAAGTGTTTTCAATTTAATTAAGTGATTTATGTCAATTTCAAAAAGGCACTGTTCTATGTAACGTAAGTTACCAAAAACATGTTAAAGTTTTTACAGCAAATAAAGAGAGGGCAATACAATGTTAACTATGTTATATTTTCTATCTTATAGATGTGTACTAAGCAAATAACAGTACTTTTCTTTTCAATATTGTTTATTTAATTTTTTGTGCTACAATCAAAACGTGTAACGTAAGTTACCCACATATGCAGATAACGTAAGTTACCTTAGTAGAACTTCAATACTTGTGTTTCGAAATAAAGTAAATTGTAAATAAAACCTATGTGGTTAATAGAAGCAATTTATTCAATAATTCTTTTAATTGTACTACTGTATTTACTTAATTTAGATTACTCATATTTCTTAAAATGTCTGTTTTTTTTATAAGATTATAATACACCTTTATTATAAATTACATGCTTCTTTTTGGCTATTAAGATATTAATTCTCTTTAAACAATATCACTGCATTCAGAATATTTAGCAGGTAATGTACTATGAATTATTCAAAAATGACTTCTGTTATGATTTAAAGTTATCAAATATGTTTTGGAAAAAACAAATATAAAAATAGTTTATCTCTTTCAATTGAAATATATTTTGTTTTGCATTAAAATGCCACTGAACTCTGCAGAAAAGATGCGCTGTAGAAGGGGTATGAGAAAAGTCATGTGGATATTACAGATTCATAAATAAAAGTCACTCTTGATAGTTTTGAAATATGTTAGAAAAAGCAAAATGTATCAAAAAAATTTCTGAAGATCCGCACATTCACAATGACCATTTAAGAACCAGAAATGAACAAAATGTAGGGTTTCGTTTAGTTGTATTTTAAGGAACAAGAAGAAAAAACAGAGATAAAAGCTGGTGACTGGTGTGTGGTGAAGTACGAAAATACATTGTATCCTTGAGTTGTGACGATTATTGAAGAAAACGAGTTTAAATTAAAAGTAATGGCTGCTGTTGGAACCAATCAGAAATGGCCAGAAACGACAGAGGAAATTTATTATAAGAGAAAACATGATTCGAAAATAGAATTACCTGAACTTGTTAATACCAGCGGTCAGTATGCATTTAAAAGTCTTATGTTTCGTAATATTTATGATTGATCATTGAGTTTGGCATTAAATTTCTGTAAAATTAACTCATAATTGTTAATTTTCAGTATTTTGATCTAAACTAAGCTGTAATTTTCATTCATTAGTTTTTGTAATAAATATATGCTTGTATGTGAATTTTGTAACGTAAGTTACCCAGTTAAAAATTCTCATAAAATTTTAAATTTATGAAAATTAATTCCTAAATATTATAAGAAACTGATAAATTATACTTCAAACAAGAAAACAGCTGTAATAGAGCAGAAATTTGCCTTAGAACCAATTTTCATATTATGCCGTTCCCTTTTTGTGTAACGTAAGTTACTGTCTTATTTTTGACTGCTAAATTTTGTAAAATTTAAGTGCATCGAATATTTTTGCATTTTAATTTTGCTTTTGACTGGCGTTTTCACTGAATGCTTTTGTACAAATTTTTCGTAACAATATTTGTCTGTACTAAGGAGCTAACTGCATAAGAGTTGGTCAAGATGTAACGAAAGTTACCGTGGAATTGCCCATATGTTCTTTGTAAAAACAAATAGTTCAGAAAGGACGTACAACTGAAACAAATTATTAAAAAAAAAAAAAAAAACGCACAGCTGTTAATCACACGATACTATTATGAATAATTAAATTTCAGAACTTTTGAGCTGGAATGCGAAAATATAAGTATTTAATTTTATTTATAAATTACCAAACTTTTCCGATTAACCAGCTGAGTTTTTATTCTGAACTAAATTGCTTCAGGTATGCCTTAAAAAAAAACTAAAAATGTAAAAAAAAATTATGAACAATAAATAAATAATGATCTTCAAACTTAAGTATAACATGTACTATGAAAGTTTACTAAGTAAGAACAAAACAAAAAATTCAAATACTGTTTAATACTGGACGAAATGTTGAAAAAAAAAGAAAATCCTCACAGTTGATTCTTACTTCCTACCCAGCCCTACGTTTTAAAAAAATCATGTTTGATTAACACAGTGTAACTTATTTAACCGTAATCTAAAAATTGGCTCAAAGAAATGTGATTAAATTTTAAAATTATTTTGGGGAAAAAAAGAAAAAAGAGAGAAATTTTTTCCCCAGAAATAAATTAGTAACCTTTTTTTCAAATAGAAATAGTAAAAGGAAAAAAAAGAGCGATGGAAAACTTGATAGTATTAAAACTAATCATCATATTCATTAATCGGCACTGGTGATTAATCAGCGGATTATCAACAGCTGATTAATCGAAAATCTGCCAATTTACTAATCGGTGCACCCCTAGTTTAGGTGTCAGTTTAGAGGACTTTAATATTAATTTTTTTTTCTTAAAACTAAAAAATATTTAACATTTTTTATGTGAAATTAATATGATGTTTCTTTACAAACAAAATAGATGTCTCATTTTATAATTTAATGAAACCTATTTTTGAATGAACTAAATAGTAATCGTTGATACAAAAATCTGAGACACATCAATTAAGGAATAACAATAACTCTTAAACTCTATAATTTCCATCTCTGCTCAAATTACGAATTTCGAAAACGCATAATTAATCACTGTAATCCCAAGAGTTTAACCATTTCTGTAACTCAACGACAATCTCGTTGTCTGTAAGCATTCTTCAGCTCTAGAATTTCTCACTGGAAACGATGCTCCGTCTCGAATCAAGAAAAATACGTCATAA
The DNA here is from genome assembly GCA_038373865.1 of Uloborus plumipes. Taxonomy (NCBI): domain Eukaryota; kingdom Metazoa; phylum Arthropoda; class Arachnida; order Araneae; family Uloboridae; genus Uloborus; species Uloborus plumipes. The sequence goes on along the minus strand of JAXGGA010003665.1, from coordinate 91,358 downwards.
GTGCTCTCAGACATCATGCGTACGCAAAGGGATGCAAATTTATTACTAAAGATCTCTCAGAACTCTTGAGTTTTGTAAGCTACTTAAATAAATTTCTGCAGGGATTAACTTTTCTAATTAGTTCTCTAATTGATTGTAAGAGAGCACTTAAAATTTTCGACGTTTCCTTTGAGTCCCCTGATTAGATACATGAAGTGCAGACTGGGGTATTGAAAGTCGTGTCTCGAATTTGTGTGTGGCTGATGCCTTGCCCTGAAGAATGTTTCTGTAGCACGTTCTCGAACGCTTGCATTTGGCTGCGAGTACAGGTAGGCATTTGGTATTGCGAAATCGAATATTTTTGTGACGTAGAATCGATAAGCTAATTTGAATCAACACCAGCAAATAGCAATTGAGAATAAGTAGAGGAATGTGGGGCAAAGTCAAGTAGCGGGTCAAAGTGAAATGGCAAAATATTTCCGGTTTGCAGCCCCACCTATCTAGCAATACTTTAACTAAGTCCCTAGACATAGTCTATTCTGGTCAATAAATAGATAGATCTAAAGATCAACGAAAAAAATTATACAAATCCTTTTAAAAATTTGATACTCTTATTGTAATATTCGTGTTTTTTCAAAAATATTTTTTGTTATGATACAATTATAAAATTTTGTAATTATCCTTTTAAGTATTATTTGATATCTACTGGTGTCCAGTGCAATACCTATTTAGTTTATGTTAAGCAAATTTTGATTTTAAATGTTCAATGTAATTTGTCAAGTGCACTCGGGGCAAAGTGAAATAGTTCATTTCGTTTACTTATGCATTCATTTTTTAAATCACGTACTTATTTATTAATTAATTTACATTCTTTTGCCTTTTAATTCGCTTATTTATTCGTTCGTTCACTGATTTTCTTATTTGTTCTCTATTTTATTCACTCATTTCTTTTCTCATAAGTTAATGAGTTCATTAATTTGTTTATTTATTTATTCGTTTATTTTTCATCAATAAGTCATTTATTCATTTGATTACACGTCCATTTGATAAAAATTAATGTTTATCATAAAATAGAAAATTTTTCATAATAAAAATATTGCATTTTTCTCTTTGCCGAATGGTTTTTTAAGGTGGAAAATTTCAACCTTTTTTTTGAAGGTACAAAATAACTGCCAAAAATGAAAAATAATATTTCAACGAAAGTTGCCATACAAAAAAAATTATTCATTCTTTATGTACAATAAGTTTTAGAGCAAATTTCTCATTTGTTCCTTTTGAAGCAGGTAAGTAAACTTAACTATTTCACTTCGCTCCACATCTTATTTATTTATTTAAAAACTATTGCACACCTAGCAAATAACTAAAAATAGCAATTAAAACAAATTAAGCCTTTAAAATATTGAAACATCTAGCCCGTTGAGAGGCGGCTGTTGCGCTGCGAAACCAACAATTTAAAAAAAATCTCAATTCTTTCCGATTTTTTTGTGCACTTCACCATTTTTAGAAATTTTAGGAACAAGCATTTTATGCAAAATTTTTTTACATGTACAGTACGAAAAAACATTTTTCATAAACATCACGGAAATATAAGCAAGAAAGAACTATTTCACCAGAGCACAATGAATACAAAATTGCTAATCAATAACAGTCTTCTCTAAAGCATGCAACAAATCAGGAGACAAAACTTCTTAATTAAATTTTATGGCAACCACTCGAAAGGAGTGTTGCCCCTTCCCATACTCCAAATTGTCAATACCACGTAAGGGTCGATTAAGAACTAAAAGACAGAAATGATAGGGAAAAAAAGGAGAAACAATTCCCATTTTTCCCTGAAAAGCAATCTCATGATTCCCATTCTGACAGTTTATCCCGGCACAAACATCACAACGGAGGGAAAAATCCCAATAAGCCGCCCCCCATTCCCAGAGCGATATGGTTTTTTCATTGAACCTACGGGTTTCCCTTTTTTCTTTTCAATTTGCTCGCCTGACTTTGTCTTCCAGCACATCATTGTTTCCATCTTACTTTCCCTTTCTCCTTTTGTGTTTTCTTGCTCCCAGATTCTCTTCATTCTTCTCCCTTCCTTTTATAATGGATTGAACAGCGACGGAATATCTCGGTCATTTATTGCAGCGATCACCATCCTTTTATGTCTTTTTCAATGTCTAAGATCACCGTTTACCTCATTTCGGTGTTCTTTTTTTTCCCCCAAATAAGGTTTTTAGATGTTCATTCTTTTTTCTTTCTTTTAAAAATCTTAGAAATAAAACAGTTATAGATCAACGAAATATTATTAATCAACAAACTTTTTATTTATTTTTAGTGACAAATTTGTTTTAGTGCTATTTTTGAAATTAAAAAGAAAGATAAATACAGCACTTATTTCACGAGTATAGTTACAATCCCGAAACATTTCTGTAGCTTTTTTTGGGTATTTTGAAATCTTCTGCCAATTAAACCACAGTACTGCCAATTAAGTCCTTAAGAACTTAACTATTCTCTGAATATTTACACACACCATATAACTATGTATGTTCTTATTTATTTATTTATTTATTCATTTACTATTATTATTGTTATTATTACTACTACTACTACTAGGGATGCACCGATTAATCGGCAGTACCGATTAATCGGCCATAATCGGCCACTTTACCGATTATTAATAATCGGCAAAGTCGGGCCGATTAATCGGCGCAAAAAATATTTTTTAAATATTATTTTTGAAAGTAAACCTTTACTATGAAATTATGATGAATAATTTTATTAACAGTAATAATAATTCTCACCGTTGATATAAAGTTTTTAATACATTAATTCTCCTATTTTGAATAAAAATACACATAGTTAATGTAGCAACATTTTTCATGCGTCGATAGTTTTCTTCTTGCTTTTAGATTATCTTCAATTTTCACAAAGAATAAAAGTCTTGAATTACATAGCTACTGATAATTGAAAAATTGAAACTGAAAGAACTTCAAAATTGGATTGCTCACCCCACAGACTCCCCTCCTTTTTTTTTTAATTTTCATGTCTAGTTTACATAATTAGCAATGTGTTAATGCAATATTATTGACAAGAATATGAAAATTAGTTCAGAGAAATTTGATAAAATTTTGAAATTATTTTGGGAAAATTAGGAATATGGAAGAAAAAATTAGGAACTATTTCAAAAGTTAGAATTGTAAAAAAAAAAACGAAGAAAAAACTGTAATGGTGAAATTGGTAGTACTGAAAACAACCATTTTAATCATTAATCGGCTTGACCGATTAATCGGCCGATTATCAACTGCCGATTATTCGGTAATCGGTAATCGGCCAATTTGCTTATCGGTGCATCCCTAACTACTACTACTACTACTAACTACTACTACTACTACTACTACTACTACTACTACTACTACTACTACTACTACTGTAATTTTATTATTGTTGTTATTACTACTACTACTATTACTACTACTACTACTACTACTACTACTACTACTACTACTACTACTACTGCTGCTGCTGCTACTATTGTCATTTTATTGTTATTACTACTACTACTATTACTACTACTGCTACTACTACTGTTACTATTATTATCATTTTATTATTACTATTATTATTCGAATAATAAACAATATTATTAATATTACATTATTATTATTATTGTTATTATTAATATTACTATCATTATTGTTACTACTACTACTATTACTACTATTTTCTATTATTATCATTTTATAATTATTATACTTATTGGAATAATAAACAATATTATTAATATTACATTATTATTTAGAATATTATTATTATTGTTATTATTATTGTTATTATCATTATTGATATTAACATTCAGGTTTTGTTTTTGTCGTGTCTATTATTAAGTTTTAGCTGTTAAAGAAAAGACTATTCATCGCTTATTTCTCCGTCATCTTAATCATCATCATCATCATCTTCTTTTTCTTTATCGTCTTCATAATCATCATTTACAAATCTGAGGAACTTTTACAACTGACGAAAGTAAAACTTTCCTTAATGAGACGTTTTGAAAGCTGTTCATTGCAAAGAAATCAAAAGTCTGAACGACATTTTTTGTAAGTCCATGATGAATTATCTCTCTCTTTCTCTCTGTCTGTCTAGCACACAGAAAAACAATTTTTACTCTAGTACCAACTACTACAGTAGTTTATCTAATATTTCCTACACAGCTTTATTTCTTATACTTATTTCGCTGGATTTTGTTTTCTACCACGATTTACGATACATAACCAACTATATGCAATTTATCGTAGTGAAGTATATCCAATTTTATGGGATTGCAAATTTACAATGTCACTAAAAATACTGCAATTTAAGTATACTGGAACTAGGAAGCGTGGCCGATCACTATTTAGATAATCTGATTCAGAGAAGTTAAAATTTTTTATTAGTTAACACGAGGAATTGGATTTTAAAAATCTCAATACAAAGTCATTGTAGAATAGATCTTCAATGGAATGCAGTGGCTGACGTAGGAACGTGAGGGCAATGGTCATGAACTAGAAAGCGTGGCAGACTACTATTGAGGTGAACTAATCGTGAAGTTAGGATTTCTAACACGAAGAATTGAAGTTAGAAGATCACTCCAAAGTTATTGTAAGAAAAATATCCTATAAAAGACATTGGCTTTTATGTGGCTGTGTGGGCGAATTTTACGATGAACTAGAAAACGAGGCACACCACTATTTAGATAAATTTATCCTGTGTAATTGGATTTTTCATCAGTTAAAACAAAAAATTGGCGTTCGAAGATTACAGCAAAGTCACCGTGAAATAAATATTCAATGGAAGGAATTGGTCTACATAGGGCTGTGTAGGAAGCTGTGAAGAACTAAAAGGAGTGTTAAATCACTATTTAGATGAACTGATTCAGTGGAGTTAGATCTTTCATCAATGAAAATGAGAAAAGGTAGTTGAAAGATCAATCCAAAGTCACTGCGTAAAAAGTATTGATGGAAGGCATTGGCTCATGTGGTGCTGTGTGGGCAGTTATAATAATGAACTAGAAAGCATGCCGGCAACCTTGTTGCCGGCATGCTTTCTAGTTCATTATTATAACTGACACTGGTGGAGAGGTTCTGGGTTCAAGTCCTGCCTCGGGTATGGATGTACATTCTCCTGTCCTTTATGTGAATGTGTTGTTGTATAGGGTTGTATATATTCAATGATACATATGTAATGTTCAATGAAATATATATAATTCCATTGAATAAATATTCAATGGAAGGAATTGGTCTACATAGGGCTCTGTAGGATGTACATTATCATGTCTTTTATGTGAATGTGTTGTTGTACATAGGGCTGTGTATATTCAATGATATATATGTAATGTTATTGAAGTCTGACACTGGTGGAGAGGTTCTGGGTTCAAGTCCTGCCTCGGGTATGGATGTACATTCTCCTGTCCTTTGTGTGAATGTGTTGTGCTGTGAAAGGTTGCCTACCCTATAAACGGATCCTTATGGCATATGTGTACTGTGTAAGTCAGATTTCACACCATGGTGCAGTTGGGAAAGTGAAGCAGCGCACTCCAAATAATCAGCTTAGCCAGCACAAGATAACAACAAAAACAGTAAGAAAGCGGATCAGAACACTGCTTAAGTAATTTTGTTCGGTTGAGTTGAACTTTTCATCAGTTAAAATGAAAAATTGGAGTTCAAAAATCAGTACGAAGACGTTGTGAATTTAAAATATTAAATTGAAGGCATTATTGTTTTGTAAAAGGCTATGAAGCCAACTATGGCAATGACAGGCTTTAAAAAAACATTTTAACCTCTCCGAGTGATGAAAATGACTTTCTTCTTTTTTTTACAACGCAACTATTTTAAAATATGTTCTACATCAATAAAAGAATGTTCTCGTACAATAGTTTAAATTCTTAAAAGTAGTTCGTGATACCTTTTTTTCATTTTAATCTAACGTCTTGAGTGTAACAAAAATATATTCACCTCCAAAGATAGAGTCAAATATACATTTTTATTTACTCCTTGCTTTCAACATCTCTTGAAGAAAGAAAGAAAAAAGGCAGACAACAACGAAATGCTCTCAATCATTTTTTGATATATTTTTCAGTTGTGATCTATTTTTTAGGTTACATATTTTCCTCAAAGATGAAAAAATTCCGAAAGGAATAAAAAAAAAAAAAGAGACAAGCTTCTTTCCCTCCCTTTCGGAAAGTAAATTGTGGAGGGAGAGAGATAGAGAGAAATAGGGGGGGGGGAGAGAAGACACTACGACGGAGCGAGAAATGACCGATATATTCAGCCTTGCTTTCGGTCCATTACCAGAGACAAAGAAATGGGAAAGAAAATAAAGAAATCCGCAAAAGTAGAAAACAACGAGGTTTGGAGGAAGAGAGAGGACGTCAAGGGTGGAAATAGAAGGTGCAGAACCCCAGGACTCAATCGAAATACCATACCGAGTGTGTCTTATCATGGGACTTCCCCCATTCTCCGAGATTTCGATGACTGTACCCAGCGTAAACTGTCAAAATGGGAGTCAGAGGAATGTCCTTTTGACGAGAACGCATTCTGAACTCTTTTCTGCCTCTGCCATCCTCGCTCTTGTATCATGTGCCAGCGCTGGCAAGAAATATTTACTTTGCATTTCTCTCGATGTGACATGAATAAAATTTCGTGAAATAACATTTCTCCGTCCTTAAGTTATTCTTTGTACCACCCGGCAGTGGTTCTTGCTTTTAGATGAGCTCTTGTTTTTGTACTGGAAAGGTATTAGGGAATTTTATGATGATATTTTTATTTATTCGGCGTTGGGAAGGATATTGTTTCCTTTGAATTTCAATGTAATATTTATTTTAAATTGTATGCAGACGTTTTATTATTTTTGAAATGGGGAAATATTACTTTTCTACAGAACGTTCTCTTCACATAAATGGTTTGCTTTTTATTCTTGAATATTTCTGCTATTTAAAGACATTATTTATATTTTTTGGTGAAACTTCTCTTTAACATTCAAGTTATCGTAGCTGCTTTTTTAATATAAATAAGTTCCTTGCGTAAATATCACCAACAATGACTAAAACACTATTGACCATTACTTTGGTGTCCGTTAATAAAGACATCATAGTCCCAGTAATAGGCTGTAATTTGGCATTTGTTACCCACAAAAATTTATTTTTGCTCAGTTGACATTTTAGAGTTCATATCACATCACATCATATGCCATTGACTATGACATTTGTCAGTTCTGAGCTAGATAACACCACCAAACTGTACAAACAAATAAAATCCATTTATTTATGCAATAATGTAGACTGAGTTATTGAAATTGGCGTAACTACACACATTTTGGCATTTATTTAAAAAAAAAAAAGGCTACTTGTCTTAAGAGGTACAGAAGTTGTCTTTACGGTTAACAATGTATTTATAACACCCTTAGAAAAAATAAATTTAACTGAGAGGGTTATTTGCATAATGTCAGTATGAATTTTTTTCTAATCATCTCACAACACTTGGCAATAGTGATGGCTTACTTTTCAGCCAAATGCTTTTTTTTTTCTTTCAACTATTGTGCTTTTCACAAATTTAGTAAAACTGAGGTAATTTGATTTCACCTCAATGGGGTTATAAGCACCAAATGGCAGATCTTCCATCATTTTTTCCCTCTTTCATATTGACAGCTGGTTTCTACCAATCTTGGCAATGGAAGGCGTAGTCGATGCGATCGAAACATATCCACCCGCCACTCCCTAACACATACACAAATTTTATAATTTATTTATACGGATAAGCATCTATTTATTGCATAGTCACTCTGCTTTGCTTCTCATAGATATGCCTTTTCAATAAGAGTACAATCAAATCATTCAGTTTTTGCCCATACACAGGTAAATTTTCGTCATCTAGAGAGTTGGCAAAAGTATTTCATACATCAGATTCCTGTAAGCATACCCTTCTATAAGCAAATGCACCCACCGCTCGATCATAGCATCCTAAGACTGCAGTCTTAGGATGCTATGATCGAGCTGTGGGTGCATTTGCTTCAGTTCTGCCTTAGCCCTGGCTTATGGGCAATAACTCATTGCATAATACCCTTCTATGTTAACATAAATTATTTAAAGGTTTTGAACGAAGTATAACAGTTTAATAAATTGTAAAACACTTTGAGGTTCAGACCTGAATGTCGGATTATATATTGGTACATAGTTACTTCCTTCAATGATTAAGATAAGGGGAAAGAGAGGAAGATGGCAAATTCACGAGAATTGCATTGAAATTCAAAACCTGCTGATGTTTCCTTTAGCGACTCATTTTGACCTCAATGTCAGATTATGCGATTGCACATAGTTGCTTCAATTATAAATCTAGAGAGAGAGAGAAATGGCACAATCTGCAGAATTTTATCGGAATTCAAAGTCTGCTGATGTTACCATATTTTCCAGACATAGTTTTAGATTACTACAGGATGTTCCACTATACTTTACTAGTGAAAAAAAAAGATTGAACCGGGGACCGAACCCTCTATGTTAGTAATTATTATTATTTAGAGTATTTTCACAATGCATCAAAATTTAAAATAATCTAAAACACTTTGGGGTTTAGACTTGAATATCGTGTTGTACATTTGTACATTGTTGCCTGTTTCCATTATAAACCCAGAGAGAGAGAGGGATGGCACATTCCGGAGTATTTCATTGAAATTCAAAACCCGCGGATGTTACCATCTTTTCCAGACGTAGATTTAGATTACTGAATAAAGTTCCGATATGTTCTACGAAGAAAGGAAAGGGGGGGGGGGGGAGGTAGGGACGGAACCCGCTATGTTAGTGTTAATTATTTAAAGTATTTTCACAACGCATCAAAATTTAATAAAATCTAAAATCCTTTGACTGTAAAAAAAAGATGTTGTATTTACAGTATAATTCTGCTAATTTTACAGTAAGTTTGACTGTAATAAACTGTAAAATTGCTAATTTTACAGTAGTAGACTGTAAAATTGCTTGTTTGCAGTAATAAACTGTAAAATCGCTAGTTTCACAGTTTATTACTGCTCATTTCACAGTTTTAAACTGGAACCTCTGCTATCAGTATTATACTGTTGTTTTTACAGTACAATACAGCTAATTTTATGGTAATGTTGCTAATTTTACAGTAATAAATTGTAAAATTACGAGTTTTACAGTGATAAACTGTAAAATAGCTAGTTTTACAATTGGTTTTAGTTTTTTACTGAAACCTCTGCTGCCAGTAATATACTGTAAAAACAACAGCTTCTTTTTTGCAGTGTGGGCTTTCGACCAGAATATCATATTGTACATTTGTACATTGTTGCTTGCTTCAATTACAAATCCAGAGAGAGAAAGAGATGGCACATATTCCGGAGTATTTCATTGAAATTCAAAACCCGCTGATGTTACCATCTTTTCCAGACATAGATTTAGATTACTGCAGAAAGTTTCGATATGTTCCACGGGTGAAGAAAAAAAAGGAGGGGGGGGGAGGGGGGGCGACAGGGACGGATAAAATGGGAACTCCTGTATGGACGTTCTTTTGTTTTCCTATGGATGCAAATACTCTCTTCCGACACATTCGTCTAAAGAGAGCTTTCGAGACAAATAGGGCTTCCTTGGGCGCGCTTAATAAAGTCGGCGCTCCTTCGTTACTCGACGAAAATCGAGTTTCACACTGGCGCAACGCTAAAAGCAATTTCCGCCCTCCTGCCTCCTACAATCCTTCTCTTTCTCCATCTTCTTTTTTTTCTGCTCTTCTCCCTCCCTCTCATCCCTTTTTTTTTCTCTCTCCATCCCCCAGCCCCCCACGAGCAAGATGGTTCCGTATCCAAAGTTTAATTTTAGGCCGACTGTCAACACAGCGTACGCATATTTGGGACGCCAAGGCGGAGGATCAATAGCCCCCTTTGTACCAGTCCCCTAGTCACTCGGATGCGTCCCCTACGACCCCCTTTTTTCTAGCGGCCCCCGTTCCGTCTTCACCACTTAAGGCGAGCGTTGAATTTGGCAGGCGAGAAACGAAAGATAGGCAAGAAAATAGTTTGCCCCCGTGTTTTTTTTTTTCTCTTATTGTTTTATTTATTTCTCTTTACTTCTTATTTGTGTGCGTCTGAGTCGCACGCCATTTTGAGTCACGCTATTATACAAGCGAATTATGTAGTAAAATTGCATATATTTCTGATGCAACTATGTACATAAAAAGATAAATTGGCTCGTTTTGACTGCAGCTATTTGCTAGGTTTTTAACTCTTTGTATCATCTCTATTTGTACTTTTATACGAGTTCTCTCTTTTTGCTACTTATATGCAATCACAACAATTTGAGAAAGTAACAAACTATGTATAATGAGAAGTAAGTTCAACTTCTTATTAATATTTCGGTCACATATTAATTTCAGATAGGCTGTTTTATTTCTAAGTTATGCAAAAAAAAAAATGCCTGAAACAAATTTCTGATGCAACAAATATGTCAAAAATAACTAAAATTTAAAAAAAAACCTATCTGTTAACAATAAAAAGTAAGTTGCACTTCTCGTTAGCGGCGTCTGACTCGAACGAGATTTTGAAACACTGTCCTACTGGCGAATTATGAAATAAAATTCATAAAATATAGTTCTGATGTAATGAACGACAATTTAAGAACGTAAAAATCGCTGCTAACAATAAGGCATAAGTTCTGATTCTTATTAACATCTGAATCACATTTTTCTACCAGCAAATTGTGTACAAAATTATACGAAGCAAATTTTTAAAACAACGAACACGTCAGAAGTGACAACGATTTAAGAAAGTAATTATCAGCTAAAAACAAAAACTACATTCTACTTCTTATTAGCGTCAGAGTCATACGACACGCTGTTTTACTGGCAATTAAGTTAGTAAGTTAGACGAAGCAAATTTCGGATGCAGTGAACGCTTCTAAAATGACAACAAACTAAGAAAGTACAGTCAAATGTTAACACTAAGGAGTAACTTGTACTTTTTATTAGAGTGTCAGTCACGTGTTATTTTGAGGCACGCGGGGTGGAAAATTATGTAGCACAATTGCATGAAACGAATTTCTAATGTTACGAACGAAAATAAAATGATAGTAGTTGAATAACGTAGCGATCAGAAAGAAATAAGTTCATTTCAGTCGTATGTCATTACAATTTATGTAATAAATTTGCATGAAACAAACTTCCGATGCAACTAAATATGCAACAGGGTATTAGTGTCAACAATTTAAGAAAGTTGTAATCTGTTAACAATAAAAAGTAAGTCCTACTTTTTATTAGCGTTTGTGTCATGAGCAATTTGGGTGATTTTTTAAAATTTCTTAAAAACATGGTAACTGAATGACATTTTAAAAAAGCAAAATATCATTCAGTTACTACGCTTTTATTATTATTCTTTTTAATCATGAAAAGAGTATTTCAAAAATTCAACTATATTATTAAATTCAGCTTATAAAATTTAATATTTGAGAGAAAAAGATCAGTTCTACAATGTATGCTTCGCATTTATTATTACAAAACAAGTTTGATTTAAAAATATCAGTCAGTTACAGATGCTGAATAAGAAGTTATGAAAAAATTAAAACAATTTATAAAAACAGCAATTTGCTAATAAGACATTATACTTCTTATTAGCGTTTGAGTCATAATACATTTTGAGAGATCCTATTTTACTTTGCAAGTTATGTAACAAACTGCCAATGCAACAAAGTTCTGTCTCATGACAATCATTTTAGAAAGGGCAAAAGCAGTATTTTTTGCAAAAAAAAAATACTTTACATACTCTACAATGCTTTCAATAAAAAATAATTGCAAAAAGTATCGCCGTTGGCATAACTTATTTAGAGTAGCCGCAAATTTCCTCTAATAACTCTCACTTTCAGTTTTTAAAGCTCGTTTTTCATTTTAAAACGAAAATTTCAGCTGCTTAAAATTTCCGTTTATTATGTGCATGTTTTGCGATAAATTTATTTATTTATTATTAGGACTTACATTTGTGTCCAGAAACATAAAAAATACGCAGAACGTGTTTCAGCTAAAACAGAAAAATCAAGACTACATGTGTTCCCCAAAAGTCTCTTTGCTTATTACAGATTCTAGTTTGTGTTCAGTTTTACTGTTTCAATATAAACTTTGTATTGCATGTTGGTGTCTCAAGCCAAACTGTAAATATCGTACGATACTTATAGTAATACTAGAAAAATTATCACTTGGCGTGGAAGTTATGCAAATATAAAAGTGATGACCAGTAACAATCTGTGGGCTCAGCTAGGATGAGTATTTTCAACTTATATCCCTCAATGAAGATCAATATCCCTCTTAATGCTATCAACTCCATTACTCATTACAGCTTCTTCTAGTAAGCTGTTCCAAGAGTCCACAACCCCCTACTAAAGATATATTTTTTTTTCTAATATCCAGGTTATTCTGATATTCGAATAGCTTTAACCTCTTCAGCCCCAGTTGAAGGTACACATATGTGTACCTTTTAAGTTTTTATTTATATTTGGTTTCAAAACAAATTATAACGAAAAAAACTATGCATTATAAATCTAAGATCGTAGCATTTATTTTTCATCAATCCCAATTTTTTTCTTGGCATTATTCAGACCTAGCAAAGGGTTAAAAATTCATCGTTGAAAAAAGTCGGGACTAAAGAGGTTAAACAATGACACCCTTGTACTGCTTCTAGTGCAAAAATGTAACCCATTGACATCTAACATTTTGATAAATTCAAACAACTGAATCATCTCCCCTATGACTCTCCTTTGCTCCAGACTATACATATTAAGCATTCTGGGCATGGAATCATTATCTGAATTAAAAAGCCTATATACTAATCTTGTGGCCCTCCTTTATCTTTCTTGAGAAAAGAAGATTACGACTGAACAGCATACTCCAAGTTAAGTTTTACCAAACTTCTACTCAAAAGCAGAAGAACCATTTTAGATTTGTTTGAAATAGAATATAGTTCATGACATAGAATTATTCTTCTTGAAAAACAGTAAAAGCCTATATTACACAAAAACTAGCAATATCTTTTGTGTAAAAAAATAATGGCGATAATTACTGTGTGACATGTGGGATATTTTATACTTAAAAACAAGCTTGAGATGTGAGTGATGTGTTTTAAAAATTAAACTTCAGATACAAGATCAATGTTTTTTCATTTTTTATTATTTTTATGTCTTTTAAAAGTACCCTTTTTAATCAGGATTAAATTATAAAACAGTAGAAATGAAATTAAAGAAAGCTAAAAAGAGCATTAGTAAAAAAATTTTAAAAATCGCTGTAATAACTGAGTAGCAATAAACTAAATTATTTTTGCCCTCTTCCAGGACAAAACAGTAATTTAAGGCAAATCAAGGATTTAATCAAAATTTAAAAATTCGGAGAAAAACCAAAAATTATCGTACCGTTTCTTTCACCGTTATAAGCTATGATCTTTTATAAAGTTGGATTAACTATGAACATATTTCTGCGGCTGAGAAATTTTTCTGAAATGTCATCAAAACATTTAAAACGCAAAAATTGTGACAATGCTGCCATCTGTTGAGGAAATGAGTAATGTGTAAAAGGATGTCTCGTTCTCTGCAGTAAGCGACTGAGGTGATTTTGTATGTTTCATTGAAGTATAAAAGAACCAATTTTAGACAGAAATAGCAACGAGAACTTTTTTAAACAAATAAATAAAGTATTTTTTAGAATAAGGCGTAAAAGTTTGAAAATTTGAATTTCCATCAGATTTATTAAAACAACACAACCTCCATTTTGGCTTCATAAATTTGAAAATTTCAAAAATAATAATAAAAAGGAGAGATAGATAGATAGCTATGTATATATATAGAGCGAAAGAAATACAATCTTCTGAAACTTAAATATTTGAACAAGATGTCTACGGATAATTTCTGCATAATATACAAAACTTTTGCAAATTTGAAAATCTAGAAGCGTATTTAGTTTTGTAAGTTCAACATGTGATATAGTCATCATAAAGTTGGCACTCTATTCTCAAAAATTCTTGTGTATTTCATCTATGTTTGTACAAATTTTTAGATTGGGATCTCAATGGGATCATATTTTTTTGAATTTTTGAATAAAACTGTATAGGAAAAAAATGATATTTTTTAGATTCTATTTATTTAAATACTAAGTTCTCTTGCTCGTGATGGTCTAAAAAGTAGTAAACAAACATGAATATGTTTAAAGTGAGCTGGCATGAGCTTATAGATTTGTCAGGTTCACCCCCTACCCCTTTCTTCCCCGCACAACCACTCTTTTTTAATTCAAAACTGTTCAAAATGTTTAAAAAAAACAAAAACTCTTTGATACAAAATGAATAGTAAACTTATTTAAAGTGGGGAAATGGGTTTCCTTATAACTAGACGAAGTATCCCCCTCCCCACCCAAATATACCATTCACACTATACTAATATGACGTCTAACCTGGGGATTGAGTTGAGGATTATTTTCACCCTAGGTATATATATTGTTTTTCAGACGAAGTGTTTCTTTTCGATCCGAACTTCAAAGTGTACTTCCATTCAATATCTGAAATTTAACTTTATGATTCATTTCATCTTCTACCCCAGCACCAATCTTCAATTTTGAAGGGAGGAAATAAATGGGTCGCCCCAATATCATAGCAAACAGCAAAATAGCACTGTTTCGCCTTGTTCTCATCGTTTTTTCTATTCTTTTCGCACAAAACTGAAAATAAATCAAAATATCAGATCATATGTCTGTGTCCCCATAACTATCTTTCCACATTATCTAGTGTGCAGCTGTTATTTAATTTTTTTAATCGTTTGTGTTCTTTTTCATTTTGTTGTAAAGGAAAGTAATGCAGCAAGATATATCTATATATATATATATATATATATTAAACAAACACTGCTTTTTTGAGCACAACCTCACATGTTGTTTAACTTCTTTACAGATTGCTCCCCCCCCCCCTTACCCTACCTTTCCACTCCAAACTTTTATTTTTTTATCATCCCGCCTAGCCCCATTTCAAAGCCTTAGTCTCTACTGATGTCTGGTAGTGTTTCAGTTTGTTCTGTTTGTTACTCTTTCCTATTAGCTCATGAGCTTTGTCCAATAAGAGAAAGGAAAGGCAGTGATGGGGACTGACATATAACGTGACACTTTAATTTCTTTTCAGTTTTGTGTAAAAATAATGGGAAAACATTATGAGAACAAGGGGAAACAGTGCTATTTTGCTGTTTGCTATGATCTTGGGGCGACCCATTTATTCCCTCCCTTCAAAATTGAAGATTGGTGCTGGGGGAGGGGATGAAATGAACCATAAGTTTAAATTCAGATTTTGAATGGAAGTACACTTTGTGAAGTTCGGATTGAAAACGAAACACTTCGTCTGAAAAACAATATATACCTAGGGGGAAAATAATCCTCAAATCAATCCCCAGGTGAGACGTCATATTAGTATAGCGTTAATGGTATATTTGGGTGGGGGAAGGGTTGTACTTTGCCTTGTTATAAGGAAGCCCATTTATCAACTTTAAACAAGTTTACTGTTCATTTTGTATCAAAGAAGCTTTTTTTTAGCATTTTAAACAGTTTGGGGGGAAAATGGTTGGGTCAGGAAGGAAGGGAGGGGGAGCTGACCAATCTACAAGTTAATGCTAGCTCACTTACCTAGAGTAAAAATAATAGTCAATTCAATCCCCAGGTTAGACGTCATAATAGTACAGCGTTAATGGTATATTTGGGTGGAGGAGGGGGATACTTCGTCTAGTTATAAGGAAACTCATTTACCAACTTTAAAAAAGTTTACTATTCATTTTGTATCAAAGAGTTTTTTTTTTTTTAAACATTTTGAACAGTTTTGAATTAAAAAAGAGTGGTTGTGCGGGGGAGGAAGGGGGGAGGGGGTGAACCTGACAAATCTATAAGCTCATGCTAGCTCACTTTAAACATATTCATGTTTGTTCACTACTTTTTAGACCATCACAAGCAAGAGAACTTAGTATTTAAATAAATAGAATCTAAAAAATATCATTTTTTGTATTTCGAAATTTTACTTTGCTGTTACGATTGTATTCTGGAGTTTTATGTTCTCATTGGTTTCTTTTTTAGCTTTGATAAGATATTGTATCTCAAAGTTGATGTTTTTATTGTTATTATTTAACTGTACAATTAGTTAAGCAGAAACGTTTTCCTTTTACTTTGTGATTTGTTGCACTTAGACATTTTAGTTTAATTGTGCAGTTGGGTCATTCCATAGCGACTAATGTAACACTCAGAGCTGGTTTTGTAACTGTCTTTACTTGTTACTTAAAGGATAAAAAAATATTTTTTAGTTATGTTGGTGGATTTACAATGTACATGGTATCTATGTATCATTTCTGCTAAGAATTTAAAACAAAATTACTGACAGTAGGTATTTTTTCAACCAAAATAGCAGCGTGACTAACGTAACATTTTTGCAACCCTGAAAATCAATGCTCATGTTGTGAGGCAAAAATTTCTCAAAGTTAAGCAAGTGTTAAAAATTAAATGATAAATTTAAAAAATGTGTAAAGTTGGCTTTTAAAAACATAAAACACATTTATTAAATCTTATTTTTTTTTAGTCTTAAGTGTCACTTTTATTCCAGATGGAGTGTGACTACTAACGTAACCAGCGAATAACAAGCAGTAAACACACTACAAACTATTTATTATGGCTAATCTCAGTGATAATTACAATACTTTTTCAATTTTTTTAACTCCTTATGTTGTATGATATTTATTTGTTTATTTATTTATTTATTTTTCGATACTTTTTTCACTTCGGTATTTTTTTTTTCCGGCTGAGCTTGGCATTTCTATGGAATGACCCAGTTTACGAAAAAAAATGTTTTCCCTAATATCTGTTTTAACTTCTTTGTTTTTCAAAGATGTTTTCCTATCAGGAAAAAGTCTTGGACTTTCGGTTTGAATTTCGCAATCTCAGAAAAATATCCCCTGAATATATTTCTGCAAATTGTTTCAAACATATAATGTACTTTCCTCCTAATTTTTTAGTGTTCTGAAAATAAGCAAATATTGGACCATTTCAGGGAAATTAAAATGTATTGACTGTTCTGCACATATCAGCTAATGGTTTAAAGTATAATAAAGTGAACTCTCAGTTATGCACCGCCTCATTTATGCGATTTTTTCACTTATACGACGATTTTCAGTGGTCCCAGCGCATTCCATAGTAAAATAATGGTAATTTCATTCGTTTATGCGTTGCTCTAAAGATAAATATTTCACTTATGCGCCGAATTTTTCGAAAAATGTAAACAATTTAATTTATTTTCCTATAAAATGAGCAAGTTTATTCACTTTCCTCGTTAATCTTTCACTTCTATTGCTCACGGAAGGCAATTTTTATCCATGAACAAAAATTCGGAGAGGGACAAATATCTATTATGTATCGTTTTAAAGGGACCAGTTTGTGATTAGGTATGCTACTCTTTTTTTTTTTTTTATCCTTATCATTGTAGTTTAGTTACAGTAGTTGCCAAACCGTAGTAATATAACCATTTTCTATAGAAACATTTTTATTCATGCTCTCATTAAAACTTATGTTGCGTTTTAGACTTTTAAATTGGCTTGTTCACTTATGCGTCTCTCTCACTTATGCACCTTTTTCTGTTGGTCCCTTGGGCCGCCGCATAAATGAGAGTTCACTGTAAAATTTTTGCCTGAGAAATCACTCATAAATTTTGAGATTTCAAAGGCAAAAAAATTCCATAATTGCTCGTTTTGAAATGTAATATAGAGCTGTCGCATGCAAAAAAAAAAAAACTGTTTTTTTTTGTGGGAGAGTCCCGTATACCGCCGGGCAAATCCCAAAAGTCGCACCGGCAGCTAAGAAAGCTGCAAAAAATACAATAAAAAAAAACGTTAAATAAGATAAAATAAATAAACAAAAATAAATGAAAGAATTAATTAAGAAATAAAATGAAATAAAAAATAAATAAATAAAGTAATTAATGAAATGAAATAATTATTATAATAAAATAAAATAAAATAATTAATTAAACGAAAAAACATTAAAAAAAATTAAACATTTCCTAATTAAAAATGACCATAAAACATTATATATTTGTAAAATATGTCGAAAGAACCACCTTGTGAAATTAAAAACAATTTTGATATGAAGTGCAAATGCGACTTTTGCGCTTAGCACGGCAGAATAGTCAAAGCTGCGTGGTCAAAGATGGCGCATTGATTACTTTGGCATGCCCAATGAGAATTTTAATTTATTCGCAGTGAGCATCGTTTGTGGAGTAAAAGGCAAATTTATGTCCTCGAAATGACTGCCTCAGCAAAACGCTTCCCCGAGAAAACGATTAACTCCAGAGCTTGCTGCGGATTAGAGGATGCAGTTATTGCTCTCGGAGTTCTTCCTCACTTCCGGTACACCATACCCCCCGATTGCTCCGATCTCCAAAACCCCGGTTAAGAGAATTCATCGCACGAATAAACGGCTCATCACTCTGCCAATGGAAATTTGCTCTCGCTCTTCTCTCGTTCTCTCTTATTTTTTCTTCTCTTTCTCTCTCCTGTCTTCGACTTGGAAAAGTAGTGATACTTCGTTGGAGAACATTATTGCGCGCCATGTTATTTTTTCTCCATCACTCTCTCTTTCTCTCGCTTGTCGTCATTGCTGTAATGGCGGGAATGGGGATTGTGCGAGGGAGATCATGAATTCTAAAACTTTATGGGCCGCGAGTTTATCGCGTCGATTGTAGAGCAATTACAGAAAGACAAGCATAAATTTTCCCAACAAAGTGAATTGGATGCTTTTATAGCGGAATCTGAAATTTTTCGAATGCGAGGGGATGGTTCTCTCCCTCAAACACTTTTTACTATTTTACATGAATGCATACAAAACAGATAAGCCTGCATGAAAATATCTAAACGTCTCGTTGGATTTTACTAAGAAATTAAACAAAACAGATTATTGTTTTGTTGTTACTTGACAAAAAAATAAGAAAATAATTTAACTGAAATTAAGTAGTATTCTGATATCCGAACATCTGGACAATCTATATGGATTTCATAAAAAAAATTAAAAAGAAGCAGTGTATCGTTTCAATATTATTTGACAAAATAATACCAACAGAATCAAAATAAAATTTTATAGAATTCTGATATCTAGAATTAAAGGTAAGACTGGACGGATTTCACTAGAAAAACAAAAGATTGCAGATTATTAAAATTGAAACTAACAAATTTTTTATTGTAAAAATTTCAGATTACTGCAGGGCCATTCCATGAAAAGTGAAACCAATTGGTCGAAAATTCATATTGAAGTTATGTTGCTATGTTATACATCATTTTAAAGCTTAAGATGTATATTTTAAGAATCCTGCATTGGTTTTTTAGTGAGAGTTAGAATAATACTTGTTTTCTTAGTTGGAAGTACGATATTCACGAACTTGTAAAAATCAGAAAAAAGAACACATTTTCAAATGCATATTTCTCATCGAAAAATAAAAACAAAAATAACTACTTGTAGCACAATTTTAACTACTAAGACGGTACTATAATAATATGCATTCATTAGTTTCTTTTGAATTGATCTAAATGGTGTAATTGAAGTTTGAAAAAAAGAAGTTTGATGTTACGTCTGTAACAAAAAAGAAGCAAAAGTTGTCATTACGTCCTAAAAAATCAAAATAAAAAAACCCCTTAATGGTCCTTTTGGTAAATTCTTAGAGTAATTGGCCACCATAGTTAAAATATTGCAACTGATTTAGTTTTTAAATTAATGCTGTTACAGACGTAACATTTCGGACATAAAAAATGGCTCTATGTTACGTCCGTAGCAAAAGTAAATTTCCAATTAAATAGGTAAAAAGCACAGGATGAGCAATACATGTATATAGCATAATATGGTACGAGTACTAAAGTTTCTGGTATTCTGATTTTGAAATTTTTAATTAGGTCGGCATGTAATTGAAATTTATTTCTTGAGATTAATAAAATACACATATGGTATAACTGATTATAATTTATACCTCAACTGGCATTTTTTTGCTACGTCACATGGAAAGGGAGCTGTGGATGGAGTTGGGGGTATGGTCAAGCACCAGGTTTGGCAGAGAGTAAGATCTAGAACAGCATTTGTCAACGACGCTCTTTCCTTTTTTCAGTGTGCAAACTCCATTGCAGAAAAAGTTAAAATTATTTATATGCCCCAGGAAAATGTTTTAAAGCTGACGCCAAAATTGGAAGAACGGTGGGCTAACATCGCGAATTTGCCAAAAGCCCGCGAAATGCATTGTTTTCGAACAGAATACGAAAATGCCGTTCGAATTTCGAGAACGTCGGACGAAAAAGGACACATTTTTTCATTCAAAAAAAAAAAAAAAAAAAAAATCAAAATTGACCAACTGTCACCAAGAAGGTTAAATTTTAGTTTGGTACTAGTATTCTGCTATATGATCCAACATTTTCAAATTTTTAAGTTCTCCTAAGATCAATCACTGATTCCAGGGAGGAATTTACTTTTCCCGATTTTTTTATGTAGCAGCCCCATTATGCATTAATTTTAAGAATACAAATAAATAAATTTGTGTGAAGGCCCTTCTAAACTTTTCTTGTGTCAATCTTTCTTGGAAATAATTGTCTTAAGATGCAATAATTTATTGTTACATATTGACATATCGGCATATGCTCTCAATTCCTCCAGACTTACCCAAATTTTCTAAAACTGTTACAGTATAACTTAAAATATTCAAATAATGTGTTAATTAATGCTACTGTATTGTTTTAGGACAAAATCGTCTTGTTATTCCTGCTTTACAATACAGTTTTCTGCTTTCAAATCAGAGATGTTACGTCTGTAACACCACTTTGTTTCGTCCGTAACAAGTTTATGAATTTTTTTCACAAATTCGGCAGTCAAAATCCACACAATCTTTATGGTTTTAGAAAGCTTGAAGTCTCTAGAACACGTATTAAAAAAAAAAGTTCAAAATTTCCGTATAATTCAGAGGAATATTGTAAGTTGTATGACATAGTCGAGTTTTTGCTGTTTTGTGAATTACGTCTGTAACAGGCAGTTTTTAATTTCTGTATTTTTTTGTAATTAAGCAATCTGCACGCAAATTTCATGTAGCATAAACATCATCAAGTTACACTACAGGAAAAAAAATTGAAGACTTTCATCAGCCCAAACCAGAATTATTTGTGTTCAAAGTCTGCGATTGTTACGTCTGTAACGATGGAATTGCCCTGCAGTAATCTGCAAGTTCAAAAAAGGTTTTTTTTTTTTAAATTTTACTTTTATGCACAAAGGTATTTATTTCTTTCGTAAGCAGAACATTGTTTCATTTTTTTTACAAAATTATTGTTTATGTAAGGATTAAAAAGCAACAAAATAAGTAGATTTAATTAATCTAATACTGCAGAAAACTAAAAATTATAAGTTCATTATTAATATAATAATGAGTTAGAAAAAATAGTTTTAAGCTGAGATTATTAGTAAACAAACTTAAAATTTGATAATAGCACTACTGGTTAGAGGCGGTACAGAAAAGGCAATGTTAGACCTTGTAGAGTTTGTCGCTGTTGTCTTGTCCCAGCTATGATGAGAGCGCTATTTCTCTTTTCTAACTGTACCGTCATTTGGTGTGAAGTCCGACTTCCACAGTAAATACATGCTATAGGGACCCTTTTATAGGGTAGGCAACCACTCACAGCACAACACATTCACTCAAAGAGAGGACAAGGACAGGAGAGAAATTACGTCAATGCCAGAGCCGGATTTCGAACCCGGGACCCCTCCATCTCATTCAGATTTCTCTGACCACTAGACAAGGTAGCCGGCCTTTATTTCGTTATACGATATATACCTGCATATCAGACACTCCGCATTATTAATAAGAAACAGATGATATCTAAATAGACCTACAACAGATTTTATACCTCTCAAAATCCCTATTAATGAGATGAGATCAAATATTATGCTTTTATTATTATCGCATTTGTAAAGCAATTTACGACCCAGTGTTAACATTTTGAACAATAAATAACTCCATTAGTAGTATCGTTTTGTATATCGGCTATTCTAGACTGGTGGTATTTAAAAAGAGTAAAACTTTAATCTTTGGAGTACGTTTTCAGCTATTTATTATTTACTTCTAATTAAAATAGATGTTTTTCCTTGTTGTGGGCGTTGAGGTATTCATTGTGTTACTAACCCACCTGCAAGCTCTGCCTTGTCTCCTCAACAGAGAGAAAAAAATATATTATGTTGATTAGTTTTAAGAGCTATATACAAATAACTCATAGAAAAATATAAAGGTTACGCGCGTTCCAAGTAGTTATTAATAGTTACAAGTATTTCTTCCTGAATTTTTCTGAAAACATAGTAACGTTTTATTTATTACTTTTTGTTTGTTTGTTTGAGCATTATAAATAATTAAGGCGAAATCATAAACTTCTAAGAGAAAAATTGGAAATTTCATCAGTTCATCATGTAAGTAGTCTGCTTCCCCCTTTTTGCTTTGTTTTTTGCGCTAAGATGTTGGCTTAATTAATATTTGTGCAGCAATTTGTGTTTGACTTTTGGATGTATTTGATTTTTTGCCATTAATCACACTGAACATGATGTGAGGATGTGTGAACCGACTAAGTTTTTAATAACTAGTTTAATATGTTCTTTTAATGCATAACATTCCACTTTTAACAAAATGGAGAGGTCTTACAAGCATTATATTATCGTAACACTCAATTTTAATTTACCACACATCTGTTACAAACTGCATTGAATGCGTTAAAAGGTTCAATTATCGAATTTTGATAGGCTTTTCACATATTTTAGAGTGTGCTAAACCCATTTAATCCATATCAAATTATAAAAAAAACATTTATTTTTTTTTGCTTGAAAACTGCTTACCATAAACGCAACAATACTCGATTAATCTCGATTTTTTAAGACTATGTAAAACAGTATTTGAAAAAAATATTTTTGAAATTAAGTAATTTGTTTATACTTTCTAAAAGCTACATTGATGTAAAAACAAGTTTGAATGAGAAAAATGTTTCGACTCTCTAAATCAACCATGCGAAAACCTTTTTTGTAACCTAAAACTTCTGTGTGACATTTGTATGATAAATAAGTATCAATTTTTTTTGTTTAGTCTTGGCGTAGCAAAATTGAATTCACTGCATCAATAAAAAGTTTGCTTGTGTATACGCCCATCATTTATTGATATCAGTTTGCTTGACATATAATCTACTAAACAATTTATGATTTTTTTTTCTTGTCAAATAAGCTTAAAGTCAATGTTATGCATTGTTTTATAACAAGGTAGTTAAAGGAAAAATATTCCAAACATTTTTGATGTGTAATATCCAAAATAATACTGGTTTCAGATGGAAAGATAAAGTAACAAAAATTCTGCTTTACAATGTCTGTGCTCGTGCAGAGAAACAGTATTGAAAATAGAGCATATTATATCTAAACCTGAGCTGTAAAATTTTTTTTTTTTTTTTGCTGTTGCTCCTATACTGAAACCACCTTAGACATAACCTTAAGCACAAGAAATGTTGATAGCATTGGCTCATTGAATCATTTTTACTTTAAAAGCGATATTATTGTTATTATTATTATTATTATTTATTTGAGGATTTCTTACCAATGATGCAATAATTCGGTGACCGCAGTTTATTAAGACCATGTAAAACAATGTTTCATAAAATTAGTTTGCAAATTAAATTATTTGTTTATACAATATACAAAAGCTACATTGGTTGAAACAAGTTTAAATGAGAAAAACATTTCGACTAAATCAACCATGCAAAAACCTTTCTTGTAACGTAAAGCTTTTGTATGACATTTCTATGATAAATAAGTGTCCTTTGTTTGTTTAGTCTTCGCGTCACGAAATTGAATTCACTGCATCAATAAAAAGTTTGCTTATGTACGAGCCCATCATTTATTGATATCAGTTTGCTTGACATATAATCTCATGCTAAAGGAACAAATTTATGATACCTTTTCCTTGAAGTCAATTAATCTTAAAGTCAATGTTATGCATTGTTTTATAAAATGGTAGTTAAAGGGAAAGTATTCCAAAGATTTTTGATGTGCAATATCCAAAATAAAACTGGTTTCAGATGGAAAGATAAAGTAACAAACATTCCGTTTTACAATGTTTGTGCTTGTGCAGAGAAAGAGTATTGAAAATAGCATATTATAGCTAAACCTGAGCTGTAAAATTTTATTGCTGTTGCTCCTGTACTAAAACCACCTTAGGCGTAACCTTAAGCACAAGAAAGGTTAATTACATTTTCTGATTGAATCATTTTCAACTTTAAAAGCGATATTACTCTTTTTTTTACTTGATGATTTCTTACTATTTATGCATTAGTTCGGTGACCGTAATTTATAAAGACCATATAAAACAATAAAATTATTTTGCTAATAAAACTATTTGCTTGTACTATCCGAATCCTACATTTATTGAAACTAGTTTGAACGAGAAAAACATTTCGCGACTAAATCAACCATGCAAAAACCTTTCTTGTAACCCAAAGCTTCTGTGTGACATTCGTATGATAAATAAGTATCATTTGTTTGTTTAGTCTTCGCGTCGCGAAATTGAATTCACTGCATCAATAAAAAGTTTGCTTATGTACGAGCCCATCATTTATTGATATCAGTTTGCTTGACATATAATCTACTAAAGGAACAAATTTATGATACGTTTTTCTTGAAGTCAATTGAGCTTTTAAAAGACTATTTGCTTTCCAAGATTAGATGAATTCGAGAAAACCTACGTGTTCTCCGTGCATTGTACAACATTGTATGAAGAAATATGGCAGCGCGTCAATCATGGCATTGAATGGGCTAAGAAAAAATCTGCTTCGGTAATGTATGAATAAAATATATCTTTCGGAAGAAATGCGATATTGTATTGAAGAGATAGGTTCAGTGAGAAGCTCTCGCAAAATTGGTATGCTCCAGAAATGTTATTTTTGCAAGGGTTCAATGGAAGGGGGAGAAGGAGATGAAAAAATAATTTGTGTCTCCATTATTGGTTAGAGCTGTTTTGGGGCACTTTTGTTAACAGTTTTACACCCTACTTTCTTTCTTTATTTATTTTCAATGGGTGATTAAAGAGCATTATTTTCGACCGCTGCCGTTAAGTTTTGCAATTTAAAATTTTTTGTGATTAATATTCATTATAAATTTTTGCGCATAACAACTTAATGTCCTCTTTCATGCTAGCGAAGGAAGTGGTATTCTGTTAGAACATGTATTGCGAATAACCTTTATCTAGTTTGTTCTTTTTGTCATATCTACAGTATTTTTTTAACTTTCGATTACAAATTGCACTTTCTGCAGTTATTAACATAAAATGAAAATATAAGTATGAATACTATACATTGTATCTTAAATTTGTGTCAATATCAAATGACTTTCGTTCAGAAATATTGAAAATCCGAGAAATGGCTCGTGATTAATCTACTACAAAGTGTGAAAATGTTTTACTTATTAGTGCAAAAATAAAATTTTAAAATAGCAAAATAAATTTAGTAACGTTTAATCTCCATACTCCTTTAAATTTCCAAAAATCACAAGATATCCATTAAGAAGAAAAAATCATCTTAACCCTTCACTGCACGGTGTGCCAGATCTGGCACAAACCAAATAAACCCTCATATATTCCTATGATTTTTAAATGCAGTTAAACTGAGCTTTGTGCCCCTTCTGGAACATTGCTAAAACAGTTTAGTGTGATTTTTATGCACTAGTTTGTTGCACTAGTCTAGGTATTACAGTTCTTGCTTTTGATAGAAAGAGTGTCTGCATTTCCGTTAGAAGTGTGCTTAGTCATTATTTACTTTGTTCTAAAAATGTTTAAATACACTTAGTGGAAAGTTTGTTTATACCACTTATGGCACAAAACACATTGTTGATTATTACATTTATCGGTATACAAAGCATATGCTACACTGCGATGCAAAAGTTTAGACAAAATGCGAATATGTGAATAAAAAGAAAACTATTCAACGAAATGCTTTCAAATTTCTACTGCAGGTACACAATATGGTCCCAAAAACGTGTCTGGAGTTCTTATAACTATAACTGGAATCAAATTTCGGATATTACAAATACATTTTTTTACATTGTTGCAAAAGTTTAGACAATAGTCAGATTTTATGCAAATATCCCTTGAAATGTGATTGGTGGAGGAAATGCGGGACTGTATTACTCATTTATAAAGTGCAGAGATTGCTGAATAAATAATCAAAATCTCAAAAGCTCTTTAGTTCTCGTGTAAAGAAGATGAGAAAGTTTGGAAGCCGAAATTTGAAAATGAACCTACTTTATTAATTTTTTGTCTTTTAAATCGGCTCTAGTATGGTAGTACATTGTTTTTTACTTTGTGGAGAGCAAATTCAGACATGCGTATCGATCAAAAAGTCCAAGAAAAATTATATTTCTTAAGGATGAAGGAATTGAAAAAACGGCTCAGACTGACGATTCGCCCCTTAATCCTACAAAACTTCAACTTGGGTCAAAAACAGCACGTGACAGCATAAGTAGATGAACAACTGAATCGGAATGCATAAAAAAAACAAAGAATTGTGTCTGAGCCTTTTCGGACAGAGTGTCCCAAATAAGCCAGATTTTAATGTCAAAAGCAGCATATGTATCATCGTGACTAAAAAATGAATGGTACTTTCTTTGATAAAAATAATTAAAATTGGGATGGCCTAGATGGATTATAATTCTTTTCGCGGGACTTGAGAAATATCCAATGATCATATGCTGTGCTGCTTTTACCAATAAAATCTGGCTTATTTGGGACATTCTGTCCGAAAAGGCTCAAGCACAATTCTTTGTTTTTTTTATGCATTCCGATTCAGTTGTTCATCTACTTATGCTGTCACGTGCTGTTTTTGACCCAAGTTGAAGTTTTGTAGGATTAAGGGGCGAATCGTCAGTCTGTGCCGTTTTTTCAATTTCCTTAATCCTTAAGAAATATAATTTTTCTTGGACTTTTTGATCGATACGCATGTATGAATTTGCTCTCCACAAAGTAAAAAACAATGTACTACCATACTAGAGCCGATTTAAAAGACAAAAAATTAATAAAGTAGGTTCATTTTCAAATTTTGGCTTCCAAACTTTCTCATCTTCTTTACACGAGAACTAAAGAGCTTTTGAGATTTTGATTATTTATTCAGCAATCTCTGCACTTTATAAAAGAGTAATACAGTTCCGCATTTCCTCCACCAATCACATTTCAAGGGATATTTGCATAAAATCTGACTATTGTCTAAACTTTTGCAACAATGTAAAAAAATATCTTTTGCAATATCCAAAATTTGATTCCAGTTAATGTTATAAGAACTCCAGACACGTATTTGGGACCATATTGTGTACCTGCAGTAGAAATTTGAAAGCATTTCGTTAAATAGTTTTCTTTTTATTCACATATTTGCATTTTGTCTAAACTTTTGCATCGCAGTGTATGTGCTTTGTGCCATATATAGAACAAACAATTAAAACATCATTTTTGGTGCACATTTTTAAGATTAATTTTTTTCTTCATTTTTCCTGAACTCAGGGCTATTTAAAAGGTAACAAATGGTTTTTTTCATGAAAATATAAAAAATCGTGCAGTGAAGGGTTAAGAGAAAATATCAAATAAATTTAGAAACATGTGTTAGAAAGTAGCGACTGAGAAAATAAGGAAAATAATTAATGAATGTAGACTGTGGAGGCATATGTTTCATTAAGAATTCAATAATCCGCATAGAAATTTTGACGTAACGTTGCTGTCTAAAGAAGTAAAGTGTTTGAGGCGACCAGAAATTTTGAAGAAAGTGAAATGCGATTACTTAAAAAACATTGCTCAGAGGGAAAATATTTTCCATAGTAAAACTCACAAGGAAATGAAACATTGTCATGAATAATCCAATCTTATACAGTGCCCGCCGCTTATTAAAATCACATTTGTCCTGAGGACATTTGATTTTATAAAGCAGCTGATTTTACAAACCGGCATACCTACACTTAAAAAAAAGCTTTTAAAGATCAATAATCTGAAAAATTAATAAATTACTGTTTCGATGTTCTTTTAAAAGTTTCAAAATACAATAAAAACTAAATAAAATTTACATTTTTATTTCCAACAGATCTTAAAAGACTGGCGTATAGATATTAGATTAACGAAAATCGTATATGCATTGAAGAGTGCAAATTTGTCAGGCATTTCTTCATCTTCCGAGACTCTTCCACTTTTTGGTACTACATAATTTTGAAATTAATTATGACTGTGGCAATTTTCAGAATAATTATAACTATCCTTTTCAAAATATTAACATACGCTTTCCAAAAAACTTGATTTTAGAAAACGGCAATACTGATTTTATTAAAGGAACGTTTTAACATGTTAAGATATTGTAAGGATTCGGTTCCCGCAGATTTGATTTTAACAAGCGACTGATTTTATAATCCAGTGATTTTATTAGTGGCGGTTACTGTACAAAAGTTATGCCAGTTATACTATTCACGAAGTTAGACGTACCAGTGGTCTATATCTTTATCTGTAAATTGGTTTTCTTTATTGAAACTGAACCAGTGTAAGGAAACAACGATTCAGGTCTTTTGATGAATAAGCTACAAGCTGGTCTGACTACATGTATTATGCATTTGATTAAGAGATTCTTTGAAATTGCGAGATGTATGAATGCAGGGGTAAAAGCGAGGGAGAAACTGAAAATTAATTTTTGATTGAAGCGGATAGTTAAATTTGAAAAAAAAAAACCCCTCAAATTATTTTGACAATCCAGAGTAAGATTCAATCTTTGTGGGGATAAGAAAGAATGCTATACTATTTTTATGCTTTAGAAAAACTGTTTAACAGATACATACGAAGCAAGAAATATGTATAAAGGTATAATAAAATATAAAAAAAAACTTTTTAAATTTAAAGACTATTTCTGTCCTCTCATTCGCACTAAAAAGTATGAAATAAACTAAGTATTCGATATAGTGATTATAGTGTTCAGAAATTTCAGCTCATCTTAATGTATTTATATTTACGTTAATGCTAAAGCAGCCAATAAAGTTTAAATAAAAAATTTGATTTAAGAAATAGGCGGTATAATGTTTATTACGAATAGCTTTTACTATACCGCCTATTTCTTAAATCAAATTTTTTATTTAAACTTTATTGGCTGCCTTAGCATTAACGTAAATATAAATACATCAAGATGAGCTGAAATTTCTGAGCACTATAATCACTATATCGAATACTTAGTTTATTTCATACTTTTTAGTGCGAATGAGCGGACAGAAATAGTCTTTAAATTTAAAAAGTTTTTTTTTATATTTTATTTCAAAGTTTTTTCGCTTTAAAATTTATTTAGAATTGCGTGAAGACAAACGCCGTTAAGCATAATTCACCGAGAAAATAACAAACGCCGTTAAAAATGCTATTCACGAACACTTTATTTTTTATTCATGAGAATATTTCGTTTCCAATTTTATTAATTTATTAACACCCCTGAGTTAATTAGGACGAGTTTTCTCGTGCCGTCTGTATGTACGTATGTATGTCGTATAACTCAAAAACTATATGCCGTAAAAACTTCTAGCTTGGTATGTAGGCTCCAAGTAGGGTCTAGTTGTGTACCTCTCCTTATGGTTGCATTTGCATGTTCCCACGTAGTGTTTTACCCCATTTATGGGGTAAATCAGTATTAATTTCAATGCTGACTAAAGTGATATGAATTGGCACGACCACTTAGCGATGTATCGCCAAGCTTTTGGTCGCCAAGTGTTTAATGCCAACTTGGTGATATATCGCCAAGTTGGTGATAAATTTAGCGGAAAATTTTTTTTTTTTTTGAATTCAAGTTCAATTTGGTGCTATTGGCGATATTTTGAGAAAATCAATTGAATGATGTTAAAATCGGCGATATTTGGAAAATTAATCATTGTAAATCATTTTTTCGCATTTTTCGTGGAAAACTAGGGTGTAAATGTTTGAATTATTATCTTGCTCACTCCAAACACTATTTTAACACTTAAGACATCTACTAAGAAATTTACACGTAAAAAGAAGTAGTGTGGGGTCCATACCAGATTTTTTAATAAGTCACTTAAGCAAATTTTTAAACTTGACTGATATGTTGATTGTTAGCTAATCTCATTCATTTCATTTCTTCTTTTGCTTAAATATTGCAAGGTTTATCTCCAACAATTTCAGTCGGATTTAAAGCTTCCAGTCGTATTCCTGCCAAGGATTGTGCTCAACTCAAAACCACGTAAGCCAAACCGCTCGCTCCACTATAAAGCGGAAGTACGTTCAAGTTCACGCGGCTGGATTTAACTCTGCAACCGGAAACAAAAAGTGAAAACCATGACAGAAGCAAGTACAGAAAAAGTCTTTAATAATAATAAAAATATATATCACTCAAACCTCATAGTTCAGTGTTTATAGTGAAGCAGTTTCAGTATTAGTACTTTTGCCGGAAAAGAAATAACGTACTTAGCTTTTGTACTACTGCGACAGGCAAGCATTTTAGATTGACTACAACAAGCAAGAAAATATTTTCCTTTATAAAATTTACAAAAAAATGAAGTATTTTTGTGAATAATCCCATATGATACAAAAGGCAAATGAAACGATGTTATAAAATATTGAAGCGTATTTTATAATAATTGCTGTCGCTTGTCGTATTTGGAAAGCAAGCCGATAACGTTCATAAAAATTTAATATTACTTTTGAAAGTAGTTCAGTTAAAAACATCTAAGTTTAGTTCCTGACGTACTTTTCAAAGATAAAATATATCTTCACGGTGTTTTTTCAACTGTAGAGTAGGGTGGGGCGAAAAATAAAAAGTTTTCCAGATCAACTTCTAATAGTTGCCAAAAGTTGTTTTTGGTGATAGTTAGCTTTTGTGCAAAATTTGAGAAAAATCGGTTAATATCTTCAGGGGGAGCTGCGATCGCAAAGTTTTACCATAGCTTTGTTATGGATTTTATGGTTAAAATATAAAAAAGAATGCCTTTAGCTAGTCTTTTTGCGTTTTTTTTACTCAAAAGATGTTTTCATGCATTAAAAGCATATGAAATGACTCACAAACATTTTTTTATATGATATATTTATATTTCAAAAAAATCACTTTTTTTACGTTTTTGTTTCTTTTTAAATGCTTGAAATATAAATGTATCATATAAAATAATTTTTTGTGAGTTATTTAATATGCTTTGAATGCATGAAAACACATTTTGAGTAAAAAAAAACGCAAAGAGACTAGCTAAAGGCATTATTTTTGATATTTTAACCATAAAATCGATAAAAATGCTACGGCAAAACTTTGCGATCGTAGCGCCCCTGAAGATATTAACCAATTTTTCTCAAATTTTGCGCAAAAGCTATCACCAAAGACAACTTTTGGCAACTATTAGAAGTTGATCTGAAAAACTTTTTATTTTTCGCCCCACCCTACTGTAGAGGCGGTACTTAGAGAGTGGTCAAAAATCTCTATCTATAAATAGGTTTTCTTATTCGAAACTGAACCAGTGTACAGAAACAAAGATTTAGGACTTATGATGAATAAGCTACAGTATGATTACGTCAATCGCAACTTTATGCATTTGATGAAAAGATACCGCTAGACTTATCTATGCAGTGGTAAAAATTAAATAATGTGGAAAATTGAGTTTTTTAAATTAAATTACATAATTAAGTAAAAAAAAAAACAAGAAACTTATTTTGCTAATTCAGAATAAGATTCAATAATACACTCATGTCCATAAATTAAGGATAATGCAAGTTCAGCCAAATAAAGAGTCAGAAACAAAACAAATACCACTTATTTGTAAAGCCTTTTTATTAAACAAAAGATAAATAGCAAAAACGATGCTACATGTTTGATATTATCAAGTAAAATTGCGGTTTTTACTCTCTGGAGTGAATTGCAAAAAATATCATTTTCACAAAAATCAATGCTATGCGGTTATTATGTAAGCTAATAACATCATGTGCCTTTCTTGAAGAAATACAGTAGCTACAATATAGTAGTGTTTGTTATAGTAGTTTGTTATAGTAGCTACATTATAGTAGTTTACTAGCCCCACTTTCCCCCATGGTGGGGGAAAGTGGGGCTAGTTTAGAGATACGTGTATATTAGCACGAAAAAAAATGTAAATATTGTTTTTAAGTAAGAGTACAGTAGAATAAATGTACCTTAACTACATTTAAATGCAGAAACGTAAATATTTATACATTTTTAATTATGGTATTTAATTAAAGAAATAATGTCAACAGAAATCGAGCATTGTTTATCGATCAGATGGGAAAACACTGGTTTTAAAAACATTGTTACAAAAACATTGTTATAAAATGAGAAAACTTTTGTTTAGTCATTCAATGAAGTCATAAAAATATAGAGATTAGTGTTACGAAATATAAAGCTTTAAACCTTTACTGATTTTAGAGACCAAACGAATCAGCTTTATATAGCACTTAGCTAAGCCTAATCATAGACCCACTTTACCCCACCTCAGATAAAACCTTATAAAAAACGAATTTTCAATTTTTTTCTTACTTTTATATGGCGATAAGTTCTATGAATAATCCACTTTAACTCTGTACAAAAAATTATCGATTAAGCTTCTTAATAACGGTGTTTTCAAGAAGTTTATTAGCAGCTTAAAATTACATTTCGTATGGAACGAACATAAACTAATATTTTTTTCATTATTTAAATTGCTGCCAGCTTTTAAACCTAAAACAAAATTATTTGCTGTAATCTCAATTCGTGTCTCAAAAAAAGAATTAACCAATTATCTTAATTAGAATCGAATAAATTGGTGTTTTTCGAAATAGCCCCACTTTACCCCATAGACCCACTTTCCCCCACCTGACCCTATGGTTTATTAAAATTGAGAATAAATTAATACATTTTAACAGCAAACGATAATTAACAAAACCAAGCGTTGCCACTGAAGAAATTACATCTGAAATAGAAATATGCATTAATTATGAACTATGAATGCTGCAAACGATAATATTAATTGTTCTTTAAAATCCGTTTATTCGCAACTCCAACGAACTATAGGGGACGCTGCGACCACTGTCTATGAGAGGTAAAACAAACGCACGCCGTTTTGTTCTTATTTCTTCGAAGTCAAATTAATTAGTGATATTTGATCGTAAGTATGACTTTTTTGTTTAGTCTTTTGAAATGAATTATCAATCATAAACACCTATGTTTTGAACAAGACCGACTTGTTTTGACACCGAAAACATACACATGGAATGCAGTTTTACCTCTGGAAGGAATTTTGTAAGGCAGGGATTCAAGTGAAACAGCACTGTGATCGCTTCGAATGCAATCGCTACTGGAAGTGAATTACATTATCATCAGCTTAACTTGGCACTGACGTCACTACGAGCGGAGCCAATAAGAGCTCACAAGCAGTCGGCGATCTCCTCTTATTCGCCAAGTAGGCTGTGACGTTTTATCTAGCTCGTTTTTCATAGGCAAACGTCACGCTGACGTCACGATGAACGTTCTAATGTAATCCATTTCCAGTATCAAGAAACGTTCTAATGTAAGTCATTTCCAGTAGCGATTGCAGTTTGCGATAGCCTGTTTCACTTGAATCCCTGCCTAAATCCCACAAGGTGGCCCATTCGAGCTCTGGAGTTGCGAATTATGTTACGTGAAAAGAATAAAAATAATGAAAAGGTAAGTTAAAAAATTTGTGCAACATTGCAATTTTAAGAAGCATTGAATGAACACCTGACTGTAGTTGAAGCGGTAAATGGATAAAGCTGATATGTGACATTTGAATTACGCCGATTTACACACATTCAAATTAGTGTGTGTTCAATTGTGTTACCTCAGAAACACAATTGTAGGGGCAAGTGAATAAAGGTGATATGTGACATTTTTTTTAATTTCTAGAAAAAGCTTTCAAACAGCTTTATGCATGGTAAAAAGTAAGTGTTTCCAAAATTGTCACATATCACCTTTATGCACTTGCCCCCTCAATTCTTCCTTTTATTTTGACAGAAGCGAATTAAGTTTTTCTTATATATTGTTAACATACGTTCCAGGAGTAACTGTCCCTTCACTTCTCCAAAAGATTCTTCCAGATTACTAGCACACGCAAGTGATTCACTTATCAAACATGTAATGTAGTGCTCAAAAAAAAAAAAAAAAAAAAAAAAAAAAAAAAAAAAAAAAACTTCATAACTGAATATTTAAGTGGAAGTAGTTATCAAGTAAGGCAGGGATTCAAGTGAAACAGGCCATCGCAAACTTCAATCGCTACTGGAAATGAATTACATTAGAACGTTTCTTGATAAAAACATCGTGACGTCAGCGTGACGTTTGCCTATGAAAAACGAGCTAGAAAAAACGTCACAGCCTAATTGGCGAATAAGAGGAGATCACTGACTGCTTGTGAGCTCTTATTGGCTCCACCCGTAGTGACGTCAGTGCCAAGTTAAGTTGATGATAATGTAATTCACTTCCAGTAGCGATTGCAATTTGAAGCGATCGCAGTGCTGTTTCACTTGAATCCCTGCCTAAGTGTTGTAGAAAACACTTTATAAGTCTCTCAGTCTATTAAAAAGGAATGGGCACAATGGGCAAACGTATGGTTCAATGTTACATCAAGCTGAACATTGTTCTTCTAATTAAGGACCATCTTAATAGCTTCATTTTAGTACCAAATTCATGGAAATATTTCCCCATAGCCATCCTGCAAGAAAGAAAAAATAAAGAAAAAGAGGAAAAATGCTTAATAGCTGGAATCCTCAGATAAAAGAAAGTGAAGACTTGAGAAACAAGCAAACGAAGAAAACGAACCAGCACCAACAGAAAACAGGAAGTTAAGAAAAATAAAAAGATGAAAAAAATCCAAATCATTATGAAAAATGCTAAACCAATTGACTTTTAAGAAGCAACTGTTTCAAAATCCTCAAATCCTCAAATAGGAAAATTCTAGGAATCATGTGCAAATGTACGAGTAAAAATGTCACACTCGTACAAGTAGATTGTTCCCATACGTTCTCTGTCTGTCTCTCCCTTTCTTTCTACGAGTAATTCTTCTAGATTACAAGCACACGCAAGTGATTTATTGATGAAACTTCTTATGCTGTTCTGAAAAAATTCATTATTTAACATTTAGATGAAAGTAATTATCCACGAGTATCTAGACTATGAATGACTCTATAAGTCTCAATCAGTCCATTGAAAGAGAATGGTGGGCACACAATGGGCAAGCGTATGGTTCGATGCCACATCAAGCTGCACATTGTTTTTCTAATTAATGACCATCTGCAGAGAGGCAGCCATCGTATTATTCAAAAAGAAAACCAACATCTCTCCACTTTCCCATTATTTTATAAAACTGTCC
Organism: Uloborus plumipes; assembly: GCA_038373865.1. Classification (NCBI taxonomy): domain Eukaryota; kingdom Metazoa; phylum Arthropoda; class Arachnida; order Araneae; family Uloboridae; genus Uloborus; species Uloborus plumipes. The sequence continues at coordinate 55,974 of JAXGGA010003665.1, read as the reverse complement.
TCTTGAACGCTCTACTTGATTTAAAGTCGAGGAAAGTTGCCAAGCAGAAACGCGTCCCATCCTCCTTCTTACCCCACCATAATTCTTTAGCCTTATTTTTTAATATGCATATAATAATCCTCGCGTCGGAGCGCCATTTTTTATCATGTCCGCCATTTTTTTTAACCAAGCTTCCTTTTAGTACCTATACTCTCTTGAACTTTTTTTTTTCTTATCTCTCTCTTCATAAAGACTGAATGCCCGAGCCTCCAGGCTTCCGAGGAAATTAAAGATAAAATAATAATGGGAGAGAGAGAGAGAGAGAGAGAGAGAGAGACGGAGGGAGAGAAAAAAAATCACGCTTGGGAGGAAAAAAAGGGAGCCTAACAGGTAAAGAAGTAAAAGAAAAAATGATTAAAAAAATAACGGTGCAGAGGCTTTCATTAATATGATCAGCCATAATTACGAAGTCTGGAACGAAGACTCAATAACTCAAGACAGGCCGGTAGAGGGAGCTGCTTTTTTCATTAGTGCACTCTTCTCCAGAATTTTTTTTCTGTTTCTATTTTGTTTTTTCATCATCTTCTTTAGCGCACACTTGCTCTTAATGAACCTCCCTCTTCTGTTATAATGAGGACGCTTTGCCTACGAACAAAAATAACAATTGTTTAAAAAAAAAACTTCGTTAAAAAAAACCCGAACCTCCGGGAGTAGTGGTGGAAAAAAAAAGTGTAATTTTTTTTCCTCATCCCTTTACGTCCCAAGTGGTGGCCTTTAATGAATAAAAAACTAAAGAAGAGCTTTTCCTTTTGTCTTCGTGGAATTGCTGCCCTGCCTGGTAATTTCAGTCATTCGCATATTAAATTTTAAAGAGCCCTCCAGCATTTTCTGGGTAAAAATGATTTGTTGAAAATGTACCTTATTAAGTTTCTACCGAGTTTTTCATTCGGTTCTCAAACAAAACAAATTATTCAACTGCTTTGTGTATCCCTGCCTCATCATCTTCTTTCTTAGCTGTATCCGTAACCAAGATGAAAAGCGGATTCTTGTTAAGTACCCCGGTCTAAATCCCTCCACAATGGAAGAGATTTTGTTTTATTTTCTTCTGCACAAACGTGGCGCATGCGCCGTTTTTGTGTGAATTGTCACCTCTCCCCCTTGGTCCTTTGATACCTGTTATATGCATTTAAAGCTGGATTAAATGAATGGCTTAATGAGGAGGTGCGATACAAAGGCGACAAAAAATATTACCCAGCGAGAAAAAGGAAAATTTACTTTCTCGTATGCTGCAATTTAAAATTATCAGCAAAGGTTAATTAAGAAGTGAGGTTAATGCACACGGTGACATGTTAAGCTGCAATTAAGGCGTATAGGGCAGAAGAAACCGTGAAAACGTTTTTTTTACCTTACAATACCCTGAACAAATCTTGCTTGCTATTACTCAAAAATACAATAGAAAATTTTTCACACATATTTTGCAGACTCTTTCTCGGCCATGAGATGTGATCTTGTATGTCAGTGATCTTGTATGTCAGTAATCTTGTATGAAAACGGAGTTTCTTTCGAGTGAGAAAGACTGGAATGAAATTTTCATCTTTAACATACTCTTTGTCACTCGAAATTTCTTCAGTTTTCTCGGCGAATATATTTATTTGAAGATCTTTTTGTCTACATTTTATAAATTAAATAAGGCGGTTATGTAAAAAGCAATTTTCAGTTGAAAAGGTTGCAATTTAATGACTTCCTCCTCACAACTGACGAAGGAATACGAATTATGTATTATAAAACTAAAATTCTACACATTAACTATCTTTCTAAACTCTAGCAATATTTTTTTAGAAGAGATTAGGTCGGCCACCTTGTCTAATAGGTCTATTGGTCAGCGAAGTCTGACTCTGATGCGGTGTCCCTGGGTTCAAATCCCGGCTGGGACATGGGCGTACTTTTTCTCGCTAGGTGAACTCTCTCTGAATCTGTTGTGAATGAATGTCCTATACTCGGGTCCTTATGGCATGTGGGTTGAGCTAAAACTTCCACTTTAACCCTTCACTGCACGATTTTTTATATTTTCATGAAAAAAATCATTTGTTACCTTTTAAATAGCCCTGAGTTCAGGAAAAATGAAGAAAAAAATTAATCTTAAAAATGTGCACCAAAAATGATGTTTTAATTGTTTGTTCTATATATGGCACAAAGCACATAGCATATGCTTTGTATACCGATAAATGTAATAATCTACAATGTGTTTTGTGCCATAAGTGATATAAACAAACTTTCCACTAAGTGTATTTAAACATTTTTAGAACAAAGTAAATAATGACTAAGCACACTTCTAACGGAAATGCAGACACTCTTTCTATCAAAAGCAAGAACTGTAATACCTAGACTAGTGCAACTAAATAGTGCATAAAAATCACACTAAACTGTTATAGCAATGTTCCAGAAGGGGCACAAAGCTCAGTTTAACTGCATTTAAAATCATAGGAATATATGAGGGTTTATTTGGTTTGTGCCAGATCTGGCACACCGTGCAGTGAAGGGTTAATGGTGCTCGTAAAAATGGAAACCAAACCTATTCTGCCTCAAATCGAGCAGATTTCCTCTACTCGGGCTCAGATACCCGAGTGGTATTTGAAACAACAGCAACAGAAGCGATTAGAATGATTTCTTTCATTTTTTTTAAAAAAGCATTAATGAAGTTTAACATCTGTAAACATCTAGAAAAGTTCATAGCTGATTTTCTTATATTTGATTGCTAGTAATTTTTGCATTATGACTTTGAGGCTCTGCATGAACGGGGCCACATTTTTTTCAACAAATGAAATTTCTCACTACCCCCACCGTCCTCCTTGCCACAAAATGTCTCAATATCACGAACTCCTCTCCCCATAAAAGCATGACCTCATGCGTAAACGACACCTTCTAACTGGATTTCTTTTCTCATTGGCACGAAAGATTTATTTACGTTAAAAATGATATCTTTAGCAGTTTGTTTTTGATATATACATACATATTTCAATAATAAGAATTAAGAAATATAAGTCACATAAAGGAGAACCTAAGAAAGAAACATTAAAAAAAATATTTTGCTAAACAGTAACTCAAACTTATTTTTAGTAATCAAAAATTAAAATGTTAGAATTTGCTAAATAAGTGCAAATTTAATACATTCTTTAAATGCAGCAGGGGGATATCATCCCATGATTTTCCCTTATTTTAATATCGGTAGAAAGCCATTTTTTGACCTAAATGACAATGTTTTCTGACAAATGTCATACATTTTTCAATTTATCGGCACGGGTGTGACACCTTTAGGCATATATTTGAGTATTATTCCCGGAATTTTAAAGTTTGGCTTTTAATTGGGATACACTCTAATATAAGGATCCATTATGTATCAGCATATGAACTATCAACTTTCTAAAAAGGTTTTTTGCATTTAAAAAATAAGGTAGCTTGGCCTAAAGCGGATAGGTTAACGAAGAACTCGTATTTTTAACTGCCCTGTTCAGATTTTGAGTCTTATTGCATTTATTGTCGTAAAACTGAAGAAAATATTCTTAAGTTTCGCAAAGTTATTTAAAATTATGAAATAATAATTGCATCAACAATTTAAAACTAATTGCTATCGTAGTTCAAAGTTATCCTGCCGAATTTCAAAGCGTGTCAGAAATATGAGGTACAATAAATTCATTTAATGAAGTTAGTGCAACTAGAAAAAAGTCTTGAGAACACATTACTTCCAACAAACTGTTATTACAAGAAGCTTTTGATAAAGACGTGTGTAGAAAGGAGTTTGGTTTCATCAGTTTTAAGCTATTAGTTATAAGCTTTAACAGTTCCATATTTAATAGAACTTGAAATTAAATGCTAAGTTTGGAAAACTTCTTGTTTCTTTACATGCTTTGATACCTAATATTCTTTAATACTAACTTTTCCTTTTATCTTTGTAGCTATTTATGCAAAGTATGAAAGAAGAAATCCTGAAGCTTTGAAACAAATGTTTTCTTTTTTGCAAAATGTTTTACCTGTCTGTTATTCACTTTGATATCGTTTTGAATTTAATATTACAACAAGTTACGCATACCTTCGTATAATATTTACTTTATCATTCATCTACGTTTTTTTTCTATTAATATACCTTTATTTTTTATTAGAATAGTTTTTCATTCTTACGTTTACAAATCTATCAACTTATATTTATGTATGTAATGCATTTTTTTATTTATATATCTGCTTAGGAATCTCCGAGTTACAAATCAACTTATCTACACTTATCCATAATTAAATCTAAATGACATTAGCCTTTGTGCATTTTTATCACTTTTTATCCAAGTCCCAATTGTGTACACATTTAAATAAACAGCAATACAGTAACCCCTCGTTACATCGCACCTCGTTATACATAGCTCAATCGGACATATCCCGTTTTTCGTTGTCTCCTGAAAAACATCAACCGTAAAACATCTCGATGACAATTATAAGAAAACATTTTCTAGAGAGATGGATACAACTACTAATTATCGATGCAACTTTTTTTTTTTGTTGCATTTTTTTAGAAATTTCTTTTCTTGATGAAATCGAAAATATTGTCTTGAAAAACATTACATGCAATCAAAGAAAACTTTAATCAATAAAGTAGCTATTGCGACTACTGGTTAACGATTAATTTTTTCTATCGAACATTTTTATAAAACTTACTTGTAAAAAACATAGTCATCGAAAAAAGAAAACATCGAAAGCGAAACAAAGTTTATTAAAAACCAACAATCGTAAAACATCAATTATAATCATAAAAGCTTGGCCCAGTGAGATTAATAGTGAAACTACTGATTGACGACGTTTTTTTTTTTTTTTACTTTTACGAAACTTTTCTACTGGAATATAAAACATCGAACCCAAACCATCGGTATTTCAAAAACATCTACAATGGGGGAGTTTCCTTCAGTCAAAAGTACTACTTTTTGTTACTGAAATTGATAGAATGATATAAAAAAATAACATGGGCCGGAAAATACTTTAATTTTCCCAACAGTTTATTTTTTATTAATTTTTGTAAATACCCTACCTTGAAAACGGGGCGTGGTTTTTGTGACGTCAGTGGTGCACCTAACAGCCCTCTTTCCAATAATAACACCATTTTACTTGAATTGATTGTCCAGTCGCAGGAATCGGTGACGTCACGACCTTCGTCATCTCACTACAACCAATTAGATTTCGCGCTTACGTGCACCACTGACGTCATGCGCAGATTTTTTTTTTCGGAATAGCATCTGCGCACCGGTTAAAATAATTCATAAAAAATATGTAACTGTGTCAAAAAATTATAAAAAGGTCAATTCCTATGTTTTTGAAGCATACTCTTTCAGAAAAAAAAACTTTTGAAATTTCCCCCATTATGTCGCATCACTATTCCGTACGGTCGAGCAGAGCAGCATTTTAGTACAAAAAACTCAGCGAGTGGAATCCTATCGCAAATTTTGATTGCGGAAAACGTAATTTGAATTCCAGACATCGAAATTCAAATTATTATTATCATGTTTATTTATTTATTTATTTATTTTTGTGAAATTATCTGAAATTATTTCTACGGAGAAATTGCTAGACTAAGCTGGTCCTTATAATTTCCTTCACACTTTCGACATCACCGAGAGGGAGAAGGAGAATAATCTCTTAATTTTTATGCTACAAAATATTTTTAATAAAACTCTTTGTTAATTCACTATGTAGTTTATTTCGACCAAGCAGGCCCTCATTATCTCTATCATATCTATGTAAAACTGACGCATAATAATCAAGTCAGTAATAATTTTCGATTTCTATGAAGAAAACACACAATATTGGTAGTGTAAAAAAGGAGGGGGGGGGGAGGTAAGCAAATAAGGGAGTTGCCGGTGGAGGGGTTCAATACTTCGATGTATTATGACTGTGATCATATTTCAAAGCGCAGAAAAAATGATTTTGGTAAATATTACTTCTAAAAAACAATAGCTTTGAAATCCATTTTTTTTCGTGAATTTGAATTTTTTTTTTTTTTAATTTCATCTTAATAGTTCAAAACAGAAAGAAAAGTTTCCTTTTACTTTAGCGAATCATAGAATCAGAACGTATTGCAATATATTGCATGAAAAGCACGAGATAGAGTGCGCGAAGTTAAAAATGAATGTAAAAGTTAAAAATGAATAAATACTAGAGAAAATATTTTAAAGTTTAGACCCTGTCTTTTCGTTTTCCCTCTCAATAATCTTTGGGTGCTGAAAAAAACAGTCATTTCCTGATTCAGCGTCAAGAAATACATAATAAGGAAGTAGAGATTAATCTGCAGTAATTGATAATCCATCATAATCGGCAACGTTATGGATTATTTAGTATCTACTGATTTTTATCGATTTATCATTAACTTTTTTAATTAAAAGAATTTAATTATGCCCAGAACTAGAAACTATGCTGACTAAATGTATAAACGGTAAATAAGTCGTAATTTTCTGCAATAAGAAGTAACATGTCATTATAAATTAATCATAGTACTGTAAAATGGGGTGTATAGGAATAGCGGGGTCAATCGGAACAAAACTTCCCGACCGTACAAAGAAATTCTTCATAAATATACTATTGCGTATTTTTCGCCATTAATTTTTTTTAGAAAGGTAAGATCATAGGAGGTAGGAAAAAATTACTTTTGTCATGCTTGCAACGCTACTGGCTTCTGAAAAGGGCTGCACGTGGAATGCTAGAAAACATCACGTTTTCATAGAATTCTGAAAAATGCCATTGGAAAAGAAAATTGCGGGTTGAATCGGAACACTTTGTTCTCTTGTTCCAATTCAAACCTATTTGAAGGAAACTGTTTGAAAAATCAAGATTCTAACCCCAATTCTCCTAATCAAGACAGAACAAGGATTTATTACTGTTTATCCCTTCTCGTAAGCAACCAGATCTTAGAATGACGAAAAGTTCCACATTTAAAAAGATTTTTTTTCTCCAGGAGACTTCTTTTTACTTAAAATACGAGGGGGAAAGTCATATAGACTTTTTGCAGCAAAAGTCCAGCACACAGACAGTGATGAATAAGCGAAAACATCTTTCAGGACAATCCCCGAAATCCAGAGATTTTAAGAAACTAAAGAAAAGGCAGAGTTCATCCCAGAAGATGTTATGAAAAAACTTAAGCCAAGTCACAATTGCTAGTTTTAGGACTAGTACATATTTATAGACGACATGAGGGACTTCTATTCATGTTAAATCTTTGAATTTCAATTCAAAAGCATTTCTTAAAATTACTTTTCAATTTTCATAAGTTCAAAATTATTTTGAATTTTGACAAATCATAAACGTTTACTGGTACGGAAATTATACTTTTATTTGACAGTAATTATCCGTTCTTATTCTCCCCCATCAATATTACTCATGTTTGTGAGACCTATTACAGGTTAAATTGAAAAGAATAAAAATTTTAACATGTGTTCCGATTGACCCCTATCAGTGGGGTGATTCGGAACACCCATAATTTCCTATATATTTTAACAATAACGTTCAAACTGTTTTGTCTTTGCTTGGAATATCAAAAGTAAAGCAAGACCGAAGTTGTTACCCAAAAAATCAAATTAAAACAAATCTTTTAACTGTTTTTTTTTTACAATCAAAGCTGAAAAGTGTTCCGATTCACCCCATTTTACGGTACTAAATATAATGTACATTGAAAAAGGTGATTCGTTTAAGAAATATATAGATAGAAGAAATATATAGATAGAGGGAGAAGAAGAATAATCTCTTAATTTTTATGCTACAAAATATTTTTAATTAAACTCTTTGTTAATTCACTATGTAGTTTATTATGTAGTTATATATTACTATGTAGTAATATATATAGATAGAATCAATGCATATTATTTCTTTTAAGGAGGGGGTTATGAAATGATAACTTAAATAAACGTCCGTCAATTACACTTCTCCCCCTAAGCATGTGAGGGATTAAAATCTTTTATTAGTTAACTAATTAATTTATTTACATGTATTTGGGTTTTAGTTAATGTGTTCACTGTTCATGCATACAATCACAACATATATTTCGTAATTTTCAGTTAAAATCATTTGATAAAAATTTTAGTAGTATTAAATATGTTTGGATTTTTTTAAAGAATACTTAAAGCTAAATTATTTGTTTTTAATATTTATTTTTCATGCTGATATCTCTATATCTATCAGATATACAATAAACGCATACATCTTATATGTCAATACTTTTCTTCCCATCCTATATTTAGCATCGTGCTTCAAGACAACCTTATAATTTTCCCAAAGATAAAAGGTCTTTAACCCATTAATGCCTGACATTTTTCTCCCAAAGATATTTAGTATACTGATTACAAACAGTGTTTAATGGACAGGAAAAATAAAAGAAATAATATGTAAAAAATAATTTTTTATTAAGGAAGGAAAGAAAAATCGTCCCTTAAAAGTTACGATAGACCCCAGAGGGTACATACTTTATTCACTAAATTTTTTTTTCTGCCTACGATATAATATTTAAAAGGACATTTTGTAAGAAGAAATAAAATCAGCAATGAACATAAACTGGGAAACTGGGAATAACTTTGAAAACTTAGCTTTTTTTCCTGAGATTGTGAACGATGTGATTTTTGATAAAGATCATATTGAAACTGCTACAGAACACACTTTACAATGGTTATGTGCTGCAATCTGTTAATAACGAATTGAAATAAAACCAAGGTACTAATTGAACACTACTATTTGGTTGAAATGTTCATTTGGGGGAAATTCAGAGCCTTTTTTGGACCGTCCCTAAAAAGGGACGCTGGGCATTAATCTGTTAATTTATGGCTACTAATGATAAAAAAGTCAGTTTAAATTAAAATTGGGTATACACAGCGGTCTAATAACTAAATATTCGAATTTGCATGTCTACATAGTTGACAACATAATACAATTTTAAGAACAATTACGATATTGCTTTTGAGATTAAATAAAATTTTTAGATATAAATTTAAACAAAAGGTGACAATGGCGAAAAATAAATCATTGCTCACAGAAATAAACAAACTGTTGACTAATTTCGAAAGGCCGATAGTTGCAATAAAAAAAAAGAGATGGAAAAATTGTAGTATTAAAAATCATTAACAATATAGTTAATCTGAAGCCGATTTGTCAGTAATCAGTATCAGACAATTTGCTTATCTGTGCATCCTTAATACGTAGGAACCACTGATAAAATTTTCGAAATATGGGACTGCTCAAACCAGGGGTGCCCACGGGGGGGGGGGGGGGCTATGGCACAAATTGCACCATCAAAATTCTTGGGGGGAATTTTTTTAAACCAATTTATTTATTTATTCATGTTTTTAAATTAAAATATTTACTGATTTTTTGATGTAAATTATTCATTAATTTATTTTTTTAATTTAAATCATTTTTTTATTCTTATTTATTTATTTATTTATTTGCGTGTGTGTGTGTGTGTGTGTGTGTGTGTGTGTGTGTGTGTGTGTGTGTGTGTGTGTGAGTGTGTATGCTTGGAATGTCTGGAAGGGAAAAAAAGTGATTCTATTCTGCGCATAATTAGTACCTAAAAAATTAATAATATATATAAAAAATAACAGTTATAATTGAAAAAAAAAAATAAAAACATTTGAAAAAATAAATAAATATTTAAAAAAAAAAGATATTTAAAAAAGTAAATAAAATAAAAAAAGGGCTAAAAATAAAAAACACAATACGGCTGTGATAAATTTTGGGGGGGGGGGGGATTTGCGCCATTGAGCATGGGGGGGGGGAGAGATGAGCACCCCTGACTCAAACTTTTCAGGTTAGTCAAATATTTTAGAAAGTTTGATAATCATTCTTCTCGCTGATAGGCAAAAGCAAACCATTGAAGCCTTTTCTTAAAAAATAAAGAACCACTCATTTATTTTTAAACGGTAAGTACGCTGAATGTGCATTCTTTACAGTCTTAAAGAAAAAACTGCAGATTTATTTGAAAGCAATATAATTTAAGGCTAAAGAAGATGCTGGGTTGATTTAACATTTTTTCAAAATCGAAAATGCCTGTAGTGGGAAAAGTCGTGGATTGGTATTAAATTTTTGTAGAAAAAATCTCTTAGGAATCAAAATGTATTTTAATCTCCCTCAAGGAGATTGAAGTTTCATCAAATATGTTAAAAAAAGGCACTTTAAGTTCATTTTTATGTTTTTTTTAATCGCGAGTAGCGAAAATAGTATTGCTCATAGCTCATCCAAAAAATTATTTTGATATCTTTTATATTTAAGCCCTCAGTCAGGCACTTAAAGTTTCTCCAAATACGTAAGAAATCGCATTTTATTTTCATTAAAAAAATTACCGTATTCATTTTTTTAATCGCCTGCAGCGTAGATCCATTGAACAGTAAGACTTTTGTTCGTGAAAAAATGTTCTGATATTGTATGATATTTAAGATTCCCCACTGAGCCTGAGAAATTCGTATCCTTTGGACACTTTTGATAGTTTATACCTTTGAAACAGAATTTTCATTTACAGTAGCTTCAAAAACTGAAATCCTTTTAAACCATTTTTTTTTCATGTATTTGCACTACAACCAGCACCAATATATATAGACAAAGCACTGTATTTACTGTAGTAAGCCTTAAAAACCAATAAATTTCTTGGCATTTTGAACAAGCATAATTACATTTCAGAACACTTAAATGCTGAGGTAGCAATCAGTGTTGATTCTGCATCATCTTGAAACATTTTTTACTTCCTTTTTTCAGTATTCCTTGCATTTTCCAATGTACTGCTCTGTATTATAGCTCCTTAAGCTCACTTTTTTCCATGGACTCCCCCCCCCATCCCATCGTGTACGTGTAAGAACTCAATAAAGGTATTGGTTTTTACACTTAGTTTACACACATATGCTCCTATCATTGAGCAAAATTTTTTGCATATTCTAAAACTTGGCTGAAAACGTTATCCATCAAGTCATCGGAAAAGCTCTATTTCTCATGACACGAGGCTTACAGCAGCAAATATGGTGATATTCTATATATTGCTCCAGGCTGTGGTGCTTTTACATGAACAAAAAAAAAGGTTTAAAATGATTTAATTATTGAAAGTAACGTAAATAAAAAGTCAGCTTGAAAGGGATAAAATATCGAAAAGATCCAAATGATACGAACTTCTGTGGCTCAACGGAGAGCTTAAATATCATACAATATCAGAATTTTTTTACTTACTATGCAATTCTTACTATGCAATTGGTTTTCACAACAGGTGATTAAAAAATGCGCATTAATTTTTTTAAATAAAAATTAAAATGCGATTTTTCACGTATTTGACAAAATTTCAGAGGTCTACATATTATAAAATATCAAAATATTTTTCGCCCTAAACTATGTTTCTCACTGATGTAATATTACCTCTACTGACGATTTTAAAAAATCATACATACACTAAAAATAAATGCTTAAAATGCTGTTTTGTCACATATTCGGCGAAACTTCAAGGGCTCTGTGTGGGAGCTCTAAATATATTTTGATTTCAAAGAAGAGAGAGTTTTTGCAGCATTTGATTCCAATACACAACTTTTCCCACTATCAAACATAAAGTGTTTTAAATGCATTTTGGAAAAAGAGATCCGCAGACATGTGATTTAGGATCTCCATTTTTCTCTTCTGCATTGCTCAAAAATAGGGACTTGTACTTAATATTTAGAGTGAATATTTATCTCTTATTGCGAAAAGGCCAAATTATCGCAAAAATCAAAATTGAGTCGATCAAAATCATTGCAAAAAGCACAGCACATGCACTAAATTTTTTACACATTTTTTACCCCTCTCAAACAACAAATGTTTTAAATACACGTTTTGAAAAAGTGATACCTACACACAGGGTACGACTCTGTAGGACATTGAGCACGAGCTTTATGTGCTGCCCCTCTCTCCCCCCCCCCAAAAAAACAATATAATGAAGTAGTAAAATATTTTGGATTTCAAGTTTTCGAAAGAGTATTTTTAAAATTATTTTTTATCTTGTCATAGTGCGATATGAAATTTCTCCATTTTAAAAACTTTAGATAGATTTAAGCCCCCTCCCCCCCCGAATGTTGGTGCCCTGGGCCTGTGCCCCATATACTTAAGCCTTAATTTTGACCAGCCTAGACATGTGATTTGTCTTTACATAACATTTAAAGACTGAAAATACAACTATTATTGCGAAAACAAAAAGGAGTAACGCAAAAGGGGGACTTTTACTTAAAGCCTGAATTTTTTAAACTATTATTGCGATAAAGTCAAAATACCACTAAAATCAAAGTCGTGAAGTTACATGATTTATTTTAACAAATATTTTTAAGTATTAGTTTTATTTTTTAAAAGTATTTATAAATTTTTTCATGTTCAGTAGAAGCATTTGATACATTGAGATGAATTCGTATAATGTATTTCGACAATTTACTTCGCTTACGCGTGTATTCTCGTATGTTGAAAAGATGTACTAATTGCGATTGAAAATTCTAATATTTTTAAATTCCTAAAACACATCTTAATCTTCCCGAATGCTTTTAATGTTTGACTTTAGAATTTTTTTGCCATCTATTTCGGAGGCTATGCTAAACCGGAAAGTTAAAGCAAAATGCACGCGCGAATTTTGACGTAATGCGAGTGAGATATAGTATCATTTGATTGGTCAATCGTTTTTCCTTCTCCATACGCGGTAGAAGGAGAGAAAATTCTCGCACGATTATTCGTGTCTCACGAGATGTGACGTCACGGGGCACAAAAAACCCGTATTCTCGGTATCGACTATATTGACGATACAATGAGAGTAGGGCCCTAGTGACCCATTTTTGCACCGTATTCTCACTGTAGACGATAAACGGGTGTTGTACGACAATCAAAAGCTCAACGTACAGTGACTGCATAAAAAGAACCCGTGAAAGAGATGCCCAAACCAAGCCTCCATCCATAGAAGATCTTCCTCTCTGTTTGGTGGGTTGTCAATACCTTGGTCACTTTATGAGTTCCTTCAGTGGGTGTCGTCATTTAAATGAATAACTCATGAAACTTCTCATAAAACCACCAATAATAGTCAATAGGTTCAATCCTATACTTCTGCAAGAATGATCCAGTTTTGATATCTTGATTGATGGCCGGTAAAACATCCAGGCCTTGGAATTCGAGTTTCTGTTGCATTCACCTTATTCTCAGGACCTGGCTCTGATCAACTGTCACGTGTTTTGCCAATTGGACCAACGCTTCCTAAATACTAAATGCTTGCTGCTTTCTGATTTTTAGCACAGAGCAAAATTTCGTCCTTGGTTCACAAAGCACTGCCATATACCAGAGTTCTTCGAGACAAGAGAAATTAACGATTGGTTGATTTCTGAATTTAAATTTAAAAATTAGCCAATCAAAAAATTTAATTCGAATATTGCTTGGATTTATCACCATAACAACAGATCATCGGATTGCCGCAACGTGGCGCTCAAAGTGGAACCAATGTCTCTCGTAGCGAAGCAAATGTAGTAGGCATTTAGTATTTAGGAGTCATTGGTTGGACACGTTTGTAACTGAAAAGCAGTTCCCGAATGAGGATGAGGATGCTATGATTTGGGGAGCTTTGGACTTCGGCATGACAAATGTGATGCCTACTTCTGCCACAGTGGATTTTTGCACTTAAAACTCGTTAAGGCTACAGTGGGCACAATTTTTGTTTTCAATTATTGATATATACACTGGCGGAAAAAAAAAATCCCAACACCAAGAAAAAATTTCTGTAGAGTAATGAAATTTGGGTAATGCAATTGTCTAGTTAACATGTTTCATTGATTAAATGTACAAGATCACTGGCTAATTTAAGCTCAAGAAAATGCTGTTCAAATGTGAAATTATGTTAATTTAGTAGAAGGTGTAACCTCCAGAATTTTGAAGGCAAGCCTGCAAGCGTGCATGCATTATGTCATACAGGTGCCGAATGTCACTTTGTAGTATGGAGTTCATGCTTGTTGCACTTGTTGTGTCAATACTAGGACCGTCATTGCTGACTGTGGATGATGCTCGAGGTACCGTACCATAATATCCCATACGTTATCAATTGGAGACATACCTGGTAATTTTGCAGGTCATGGTAACATGTCAGCACTCTGCAGAGTACATTGCGTTACAGCAGCGATGTGAGGGCGAGCGTTATCCTGTTGGAAAACGCCCCCTTGAATGCTACTCATGAAGGGCTGTACTACTGGTTAAATTACCAGACTGACGACAAATTTTCAGTCAGTGAGTTTGGGATAACCACAAGAATGTCCCTGCTGTCGTAGGAAATTGCTCCAGAGACCATAACTCCAGGTGTGGGTCTCGTGTGTCTAGGCCGTATACCGCTTGGATGCAGGCGGTCCCCTGGCCTCCTTCTGACCAATATACAGCCACCACTGGCACTAATGCAGAATCTGTTTTCATCAAAAATTACAACAGATCTCCACTCCGACCTCCAGTGAGCTCTGTCGTGGCACCACTGCCGTAGGAAAAGGCAATGGTTTGCAGCCAATGGAATATCGGCTGAAGGCTGCCTGGCTCGAAGCTGTTCTTGAAGTAAACAGTTTCTTACCGTTTCCAGGGTCACGACGGTACCAACTGCAGCTCGAATGTCAGCCGCAGATGCAGTACGATGCGCCACAGCCGTGCGCAAGATTCGGCGATCTTCCTTCTCAGTCGTGCCACGTGGCAGCTCGGAACTCGATCTTCTTGAGGTAGTACCATCCCTTGCCCATAGCTTCCAATAATCATGCATGGTGGAAACATTCCCACCCAAGTCTTTCTGCAATATCGCGCAGTGAAAATCCACTTTTTCGTAGCCAAATTGTACGACCTCGCTCAAACTCGGTGTGCTGTTGTTAATGGCTTTCTTCGTCTTCTTAAAGGCATTCCTAGCTAACATGAACGCAATTCGTCAAATTTCACGGAAAAATAATACACACGAGCTTCACAACACGCTTTTAAAACAAGCCGAATTTGCATGTTCTGAGTGACGCCAGCTGCGCCACACTTATGCGCGGAACGCGAAATTTCAATCGATGTCATCTTTTAGCTGTATAAACACGCCTACCAAATTTCGTTTATCTAACACAAGTCTTTCTTGGTGTTGGGATTTTTTTTTCCGCCAGTGTATGTCTAGAATTTTGTGTGCTTGTATATTTACGTCTAAAAACATAAAAAAATTGGTGAAAACAATGAATACTTTTTTTGAAATCTAAAGTTTAAAATTTTTTAAAATAAAATTTCAAAATGCTCCAATTTTTTTGCCTCGCAATTTTTTTTCAAACTTTGAATTTCCACTTAATTTTCATTCATTAGGAGTTTTTCAACTGAAAAATTCTTATAAACTTTCATTTTCAACCATCTTTTATAAACTATCTCATAAAACATTACATATCATGTATAAATTTGTGCAATCATGCCTAATGATTGGAAATTAAGTGAAAATTCTAAGTTTGAAAAAAAAAATTGTGACGCATGAAGCATTTTGAAATTTTGTTAAAAAAAGTTTTGAATTTTAAATTTCAAAAAAAAAATGTTCATTGTTTTTGCACCACTTTTTGTAATGCTTTCAAATCGAGTAAACATACAAGCACACAAAAATTTAGGCATATACATCAATAAAAAAAAAACTTTTTTTGTGTCTACTGTAGCCTTAAGAAAGGTGTACTTTTGTCGACGAAGGCCAATTTTTTTGAAGAAAATTCATTACTTTCGTTTTGACGCTTGTTTTTCTTTGTTTCGATTTCGGTCAATAATCATAGAACGAACTAATAGCAATCAAAACTTTTTTTTTCGTAATATCTTTTTAGCAGTATCAGGGTAGTCCATCTCCCTCTGTAGAAAATGACTCTTCCGGCATAGTTCGTTTGACGATTCTGAAGCTATTGAGACAGTACTACCCCAAGTAGCACACTTCGTTTTTTAAAGGTTGTAAAATGGTTATTAACGTTGTAAAACGGCTTAAAAACGTTTATAAAACGTTTAAAGGTTATTTGTACTACCTGGGACAATTATGCATTTATGTCAAAATATTTTTGAAAAAAAAACATTGAACCGACTTCAGAACATCAATCGGCAATTGCTCTGAAAAATAACGCATCATTTTATTCTTTAAGCACCATCGGTATTGCTTTTAAATATCGATATTAAAAGTTCTGAAGTCGGCGCACATGGATGATACGCGACTACGATTGAATTATGAATATAAATTTAAATGTGTGTGGGTCCAGGTTACGACTGCTTCAAAAACATTTTTAAAAGTAGTATCGATGTTTTTTAAAGAATGAAATTATTTTTTACTCTTTAGAACAATTGCCGATTGAAGTTCTGAAGTGGGTTCTCTTTTTTTTCCAAATTTTTTTCCTTTTTTTTTAGTGGGAATTTACTTCCGAATTAAGCTGATGTGTCCGTTATGAAACTTTACCTAATTTTCTCAAGTAAATGCTCCATAAAATAAACTATCTAAAAATTAAAAAATGGGAACTATCAACGAAAATTTTAAACACTTGCCACTAAAAACTAATTTTTGTTACTCTATGGTTTGTGTGCTAATTTAATCAAAGTCATTTAAGTATTATTCATTAAGTGCTCCAGAGAAGCCTTCATTCAAAATTATCATTATGATAAGTATGAAATTTTGAAGATATCCCTAGATTTCTTCAGGATCCTATTGTCAAACCCGGACCATGAGACCATGGGACCAACTGGAAGGTATAACTTTTCAAACGAAAAAAATGTTTTGATATCGGTCCAGGCGGCTTCGAGTTTTCGCTTAACATACATAAAAAAAAAAAGTTCTCGGTCAAATTGTAAACCTCCTCCTTGGTTGAAGTCAGTTGAAAATAAAACTATGATGCTTAATGTCTATTAGCATTAGATGTAGGTGTGGGTGTATGCTTGTAGTATATTATTCGAGAACTTTGAGATTTAATTTGGTAAATTGGAAAGTTCCCATCGCTCAAAAATTAAGATCGAGGGCAGATTGTTGGCCGCAAAAGCTTCACGGAGGAAAAAACATTGTGGTTTGAACACTTGTTTGAGTTTTTATTTTCAAAATGAACCCTTGGACATTTCCTGTCACTGAAGCTGCAGCATCAGTTAAAGCGTTTGTGTAGTTTTAACACTAGATCTCGCTGTTTTTGAGATATTTATCTGCAACGCGGTATATTTCCTTACCAGCTAATTTCAGTTCATGAAACAATGCTTTTAAACTGTTACTCGAAATGTAATTAATTCGTCTTCTGATGGTGTCGTCTTGAAGTGACACTCGGAATACCTCATTTTACACCTACACACAAAGAGACATACGGACACACGAATGCCTAACACACACACATAAACACATCTACACTCACATACACTTGAATTTAAGACATCAAAAACCATTTTTTTTTTTTTTTCATCGATTAAAAAATTTCATTCCAGAAGAACTGCATTATATTCCATGGTGTAGTGCTGCCATCTAGTAATCATTACTCTTGAGAGGCAAGTAGTGCTGCCATCTGTAATTGCCCAGAGAGAGAAAACCCGTAATTTGGTTTAAATTTTGGGTATTATTAAAAAGTCAAAGATAAGAGAAAAAAGAGAGAAAAATAGCGTATTAAATACATAAAATTCTTTTAAACTATTTAATCATCTTGTCTAGCAACAGGCTCAATGAAACAAGAAATATTTTTTTAGGATGTTTTACTAAATTTAAATCTATAAAGATTAAATTTATCATCAATTAATATTATCAGCAGGAAAGATATTCAGAAGATGTACTTATTTGTTGTTGAAACCATAGTGAATAGATGACGAAATAATTTAAGCACTGATAAGAAACTTTTCTTTCACTGCATATATCCGCTATATTTGCTGTGTTCAGGAAAATGTCCTGAACACAGCTATACAATAGGGTGGGGCGAAAAATAAAAAGTTTTTCAGATCAACTTCTAATAGTTGCCAAAAGTTGTCTTTGGTGATAGTTAGCTTTTGTGCAAAATTTGAGAAAAATCGGTTAATATTTTCAGGGGACGCTGCGATCGCAAAGTTTTATCATAGCTTTTATCGGGATTTTATTTTTAAAATATGAAAAATAATGCCGTTAGCTAATCTCATTGCATTTTTTTACTCATAAGATATACTCGTGCATTCAAAGCATATGAAATAACTCACAAAAATATTTTATAGATTTTTTTTTATTTTAAGCATTTAAAAAGAAACAAAAACGTGAAGAAAAGTGATTTTTTTTTAAATATAAACATATCATATAAAATAATGTTTGTGAGTCATTTCATATGCTTTTAATGCATGAAAACATCTTTTGAGTAAAAAAAACGCAAAGAGACTAGCTAAAGGCATTCTTTTTGATATTTTAACCATAAAATCCATAACAAAGCTATGGTAAAACTTTGCGATCGCAGCGCCCCCTGAAGATATTAACCGATTTTGCTCAAATTTTGCACAAAAGCTAACTACCACCAAAGACAACTTTTGGCAACTATTAGAAGTTGATCTGAAAACCTTTTTATTTTTCGCCCCACCCTACTATACAAAGCTATACTGATTGAAATGTTTCATTGATTTCTTTGCTGAAAAATACCCCAATTAAAGTTATTAAGTTAATTTCATTCAGAAATTGTTACATTAATACATAGACATTAACCCTTCATGCCCCGACGGGACTCAGAAGTACCGCTTATATTAATTTCGTATTATGAATCCTTTATGGCTGGAAACATGCTGAAGCTTTAAGTACCACTAATGGGGGAGTTTCCTTCAGTCAAAAGTACTACTTTTTGTTACTGAAATTGATAGAATGATATAAAAAATACCATGGGCCCGAAAAAATACGTTAATTTTTCCAACAGTTTATTTTTTATTATTTTTTTTAAATACCCTACCTTGAAAACGGGGCGTGGTTTGTGTGACGTCAGTGGTACACCTAACAGCTCTCTTTCCAATAATAACACCATTTTGCTTGACTTGAGTTGTCCAATCGCAGGAATTGGTGATGTCAGGACCTTCGTCATCTCACTACAACCAATTAGATTTCGCGCTTTCGTGCACCACTGACGTCATGCGCAGATTTTTTTTTTTTTTTTTTTTCGGAATAGCATCTGCGCACCGGTTAAAATAATTCATAAAAAATATGTAACTGTGTCAAAAAATAAAAAAGTGGTAAATTCCTATGTTTTGAAGCATGCTCTTTCAGAAAAAAAATACTTTTGAAATTTCGGAAACTCCCCCATTGCACTTCGCTGAGAGGCCGACCTGCAATCGGAAACAGTATTCTTAGGGGCCCTAAGACGTAGGGGGCCTTAGACCCTACTGATTTTCAAAGTTTGATAAATTAATTTGGGACATAAAAGGTTAAAGTCACCCAGTAGTGCGGTCTTGAAGAAAAGGAAGAAAATACGCTCAGATACTGTGGCAAGATACTGAGTTGCAAAACAACTTGACAATGGAGAAATAAGCTGAGACCAAGCGAAGGAAGTTGTTTTAAGCACGGTATCAGAATTTTGATTAAAATTTGCCCTTTCGCCTCAGAAGTAAGATTAATTCATTAAATCCCGCATATGTAGTCTTTTTTTTTGTCATAATATCGGTAAATTCTTTAACATTCTCTCATTTTAGGAATGACGTAGCACAGAACAGAACATCCATTTGAATCAAACGCACCAGGCAATAAGAGCCCACAAGCATTTGGCGATCTACGCTAAGTTGCCAAGTAAGTAGCGAGAAAGTGTTATAGGACTCTGTATTCCTAAGTAACGTCATTGGGTAACTATGGTAACGTCGTTGTCAAGAAACTTTGCAAGCAGGTTTAGTAACTTGATGCTTGACCTTGAACGAACTGATTTAGGCTTGGGCCAAAGCCGTATGTGTTTTACGTATTTTATTGAAATTTCCCATTTTTTAAAGACTTTAGAAGCTTATATCAGTCTTGTGTAGAAATGCTTTCGAGTCTTTTAACTTTTATTTTTTTTCGTTTTAATTTTAATCCTGTGCGTTTTTAAGGTTTTATGCTTTGATTTTATCATTGTATTTCCTAATTGTGATGTGAAGCAAAAGTTTATGCTCAAAATACATTTTATGCACTTTGAATTATCTTTATTTCTTGTTAATATTTCAGGAAATTTTCACAGATATATAGATGCTTTGTATAAAGTCCTCTTCGGTAATTTTCACTTAAATTTTCATTTGCAATGAGAGTTGTTACAATGCAGCTCCTAATCCTTTCTTCATATCGACATCTTGTCCACATTCACCTTTGTCGGTGTATTCGTCAAGAAGTTTAACGAAGCAATCCTAATCAAATAGGTAAAAGAAGCATATATTTGAAAACGTTTAAAGAAGGCAGTTCAAATCAAATGTTAATTAAATGTTTTTTTATTTTTGAATAAACGTGAATAGTAATCTTAGTAAAAAAATCCTATGAAGAAAAGAAAGGAAATCTATATTTGCGCTTTTTTTTTTGATTGAAAAGCATTAGAAAATGAAGGAAAATGAATTTTACCACCCTTGCCGGCAGTGGAATACGTAAAAATAAGACAATTTTTGAAAACTAAAAATCCTTTTATATTGTTAATTTAAGAGTTGAACATTGTTTTTCACTTTATAGCACTCTGGCAGCATAAGTGACATATGTCGAAAAATGTAAAGAGCGTACTAATCATTGATTTGAAATTAAAATTCACTTCCCTTTCTTACCACGTAACTCGTAGTTTGTCTAAATAACTCTTACGTGTGGCGTTTTGAACGATATAATCAATGATGATGCTTCAATAAAACTTTATAACTTAGAAGAAAAAAATTTGGACTTATTTAATATATACAACTATTTGAGACTAAAAAAATAACCAGTAAGCAAATCATCAGAAATGTACTGCTGAAAAGCAGTAGTGCGTAAATCTCTTTCTCTAATACTGCCGTACGGTATGAAATTTATTTTCTAAGAACTGAAATTTGCAACGATGGTGCAATGCCATGTGCTACTTGCTACTTAGTTAAACTTGTATGGGAGATTATTTATAATAGAGGGTGATTCAAAATGAGTGGTGGGTTCAAACATGTATAGTTTTTAGAATAAAGCAACTGTTGCAGTGATTCCGCTTTTCATTTTGTCAAGTTCGAGAAAGAAGAGCAACTTTTAAAAAAAGCACGGTACTCTTAACAGGATTTTCAGGATTTTTACGGAATTCTTATCATCAAAGGAAAAAAATCACATGGTGTTAGGTCTGGTGACCTAGGTGGAGAATTATAAAGTGCTCTAAATTATCTCTGCCTTGCTCGCCATTTTTACAACTCAAAACACAAACAAGGGAGATACATACGTTCACATACAGATACATTTAGCGGTTGTCAGTTGCAATTTTACTACTAACTCTTTCACTCAAGATTCACTGGAAAACTGTTGGTCCAATACTCTCAAATCAGAAACCTTTCTCCGTCATCATTTCTGAAGCATCTAGTACTATAGTAAAATAATTTTGAACGCAAATGGTAGCAAGTAAAATAAATAAGTAAATGAGTAAAATAGTATGAAATAAATGAATTTCAATTTTTTTTTCGAGTTCCAGAATATTATTTTTGAAAAACTTTCTATAAAATTCTCTTTCCAAATGTCCAATCGGACGTCAGCTTAAAAATCTTTAATCTTTTAAAATCAAGTTAAACTCAATTTACTGTGAGAAACAGCGTTTGAACATGACTTAAGGTTTTTCAAGAAAATGATGCGTACAAAAGAGTTTAAATTATTCACTTTCAGCTGTTTTGTAAAACTTCCAGCTATATACTGTTTTAAATGTTAATGTATTAGTTTGATCCCATATTTTATTTTGAAGTAAGGCGAATCCTATATTTACTCTTTTTGCACAATCGTAATGCCATTTTGATAGAAATATAATTTTTTACACAAAACACCCTAAGAGTACGCCAAATATGTTACATCCTAGTTCCATCACGTCAATAATGTGAAGAATATATAGACTCTACTTCTATATAATCAAATAAAGTTGTAATTTTTTAGATATAATAATTAAATACCACTTTAGGTCTCGATAATGGACGTATCTTATGAGACACGTCCATTACTGAGAGAAAAGCGTCCTTTAAATATTTTTTCTGGAAATCTTGAAAGTTTAATTGAATTATATAGAAGTACAGTTCATAAACTTCATAAAATTTTTACAATGAGATTACTATCTAATATATTCGGAACCTTAGCAGGGTGTTTTGTGCAAAACTGATACATCCACAATAGGGTGGAGCGAAAAAAACAAAGTTTTTATTTTCGAATCGTAATAGTGCGGAAAAGTTGCGATTGGTGAAGAGTTACAAAACAAAACAAAAATTTTTGAAATCGGATAATATCTTCCGTTCCCGCAACGAGCCTGAAATTTTGAATAAATGAAAATTTTCATGCGTTTTTAGCGATTTTTTAAAATTTTTGTTTTAATGTTTTATTTTAATGCTCTTGGACAGAAAAGTTACGTTTGTTGAAGCCTTCTGAAATTTTGAAAAATATATTGAAATCGAATAATACCTTCTAATCCAGGAACAAGCCAGAAAAACCAAAAAATTATAAAACTTCAGCTTTTTTTGGGGTGATGAAAAAAAATTAAAAAAAAAATGTTCTCAGGTTTTTTTTTTCTTTTTTACCCGGTATCATTGCGTAAAGCCTTTTAAAAAGCACTATATTACTCTTAAACATTATTTTTTGTCTTGATTTTTCAGGTATCTTCTAAACATGCAAAACTACCATTTTGTACAACAATGAAACATTTTCAAATAATCGAAAGTTATAAAATATTTTCCAAAATTTCTACAATCCAGTACAAAAATCCACTAAATAAAGCACCCACTCCAAAAAAAGGCTAATTTTAATCACTAAACTATAAACAATTTTAATACCTAACTAATTATATACAGTTTCATAATCCCCTTTTGTAGTCTGTGCCTTCTATAATTATGTTACCTAACTTAACTGACTACCCACAGAATCCTTTAACATTAATTTAATTAGAAACTTATTTTAAAATTAAAACTTCTTTAAAATTAAACCTAGTTAAGTTAGGTAGTGTATAGAATAAGACTGCAAAATGCAATTAAATATTCAGAAACTAACATATAATGAGGTAGGTATTAAAATAAGTTTATCGTTTAGGGATAAAAAATATTGCCCATCTTATGAGTGAGTGTTTTGTTCAATGGATTTTTGTATTGAAAAAGTTAAACAAATTTAATAATTAAGTATGGGTACGAAGTTGTATGTAAATATTATGTATTATTTTTTTCTGTTTAGCTCCCAGTTGTTTTTTAACGGCGGTTTTGTTTTTAATACGCTTCTACTAGTTTCACATGTGGGTTTGTCAGTATGTCTGTAACTCTGAATAAAAGATAAAATTCACGTTCTTTAAAAATATAAAAGTGATATATTTAATACTATTGTTAATACTAAAGGGCTAAACTATATTATTACATGTTGATGTTATTGAATGCTATTATTAGTACTAAAGGCTAAACTATATTACATGTTGATGTATTATAAGGTGCATGTAAACTTATAATTTGAAATGGTTTAAAGCTTTATAGTTTGATTAACTCTAAAAGCGTATTTTTTAGTTTTTTAAACTTAAATTTAATTATTTATTTTAAAATAATTTTGTGTATGAAAAATTAGAAATCAACAAAATCTAAAATTTGTTTTGTCTTCTACACTAATACATTCCTTATATTTATGGCTTTCATATGAAATGTGTTCAAAAATCATCACCGAGATGCTTATAGTAACCTTTTAAGCACAAGTTTCTCTGCAATCGTGTTTCAAATGTTCAATTGTCATGATAACATGTTTTAACATTTTTTGCATAAGGCAAATAGGGGTGTGTGGGGCAGTAGTGCCCTCTCCTTGTCAAATGCTTTCCAATCCTTAATTTTTGTTACACCTTGCCCCACTTTGCCTGGGACTGTGTTGCTGTAGGCACCAAGATAACCTTAAAGCAAACTAAAAGCAACTAAAAAGCAAAAAATAATAGATAACATTTACATAAAATTTTTTACCCATACCTAATTATTAAATTTGTTTAACTTTTTCAGTACAAAAATCCATTGAACAAAACACTCACTCATAAGATGAACAATATTTTTTATTCCTAAACGATAAACTATTTTAATACCTACCTCATTATATGTTAGTTTCTGAATTTTTAATTGCATTTTGCAGTCTCATTCTATACACTACCTGACCTAACTAGGTTTAATTTTAAAGAAGTTTTAATTTTAAAGAAGTTTTAATTTTAAAATAAGTTTCTAATTAAATTAATGTTAAAGGATTCTGTGGGTAGTCAGTTAAGTTAGGTAACATAATTATAGAAGGCACAGACTACAAAAGGGGATTAAGAAACTGTATATAATTAGTTAGGTATTAAAATTTTTTATAGTTTAGTGATTAAAATTAGCGTTTATTTTAGGAGTGGGTGTTTTATTTAGTGGATTTTTGTACTGGATTGCAGAAATTTTGGAAAATATTTCATAACTTTCGATTATTTGAAAATGTTTCATTATTGTAAAAAATGGTAGTTTTGCATGTTTAGAAGATACCTGAAAAATCAAGAAAAAAATTAATGTTTAAGAGTAATATAGTGCTTTTTAAAAGGCTTTACGCAATGATACCGGGTAAAAAAGAAAAAAAACCTGAGAACATTTTTTTTAAATTTTTTTTTCATCACCCCAAAAAAAGCTTTATAATTTTTTGGTTTTTCTGGCTTGTTCCTGGATCAGAAGGTATTATTCGATTTCAATATATTTTTCAAAATTTCAGAAAGCTTCACCAAACGTAACTTTTCCGTCCAAGAGCATTAAAATAAAACATTAAAACAAAAATTTTTAAACACCGCTAAAAACACATGAAAATTTTCATTTTTTCAAAATTTCAGGCTCGTTGCGGGAACGGAAGATATTATCCGATTTCAAAAATTTTTGTTTTGTTTTGTAACTTTTCACCAATCGCAACTTTTCCGCACTATTACGATTCGAAAATAAAAACTTTGTTTTTTTCGCTCCACCCTAATCCACAACCGTGGAATTTCCCGTAAGTGATTCGCATATTATTAAATTGCTTTTAAAATAATAGGTCCGTCCGTACGAAATAAATTTTGCACTTTGTATTGTTACATGGCCATGATTTGCTAGAAATATCCTACTAATTACTTTCTACTATAGATACTTACTAAACGAATTATAAATGGTATATTGCAAAAATACATTTTCATATAACAAAAATAAAACGAACATTGTCTTTTTCACTAAAAATCAACACTGATATCAACCCAACTAGCATACTTCGTTTTTTAAAGGTTGTAAAATGGTTATTAACGTTGTGACAACGGATTGAAAACGTTTATAAAACGTCTAAACGTTTTTTGTGCTACCTGGAAATATTACAGCTTATAAGTGCAATTTACGAATATTATGATTTAGTGTTAACTAATCTCTACTAATAATAAAGCTGAAAGTTTGTCTCTCTTTCTTTCTGTCTTTCCTTCTGTCTTTCTTTCTGTCTTTCCTTCTGTCTGTCTGTTACGCGCGTAGCGCCAAAACCGTTCGGTCGATTTTCATGCCACTTGGCACAAAATTAGTTTGTAGCATGTAGTTTTGCACCTCAAAGCGATTTTTCGAAAATTCCATTTCGTTCTTTTTCAATTCGAATTCTTAGCGGAAATTCGATAAAATAGGGTAGAAATATTTCACACACATTTTCAAGTCTTATGTCATTCGAAAGCTTGAAATTTTCTGCACAAAATGAAGTTTTTTTGAAGTTTCTACGATCATCAGGAGAGCTGTAACAATTGTTTTTAGAATCCCGAAATTCAAGGCTTACCTTCAGTAAAGCAAGCCAAACGATTCTAAAATGGTTGAGCTCTAGAATAAAATTTGTTTGAAAAGAGAGATAAAATGAATTATTTTATCAACGGAAATCAACTTTTCATGTTGTTACTATGGTTACGTGTTCATACTTATTTTTGTTTCGTTCTTTTTCCAGGGTTGCGAGCGTCAATCTTCGTAGGCTACGGCCAGACGTAGTATTTTTGATTCTACGGTAGTATTTTTTCGGCCCAAATAAGGAGCGTAGTATTTTTCTGGCAACACTGTTTCCAATATACTAATGACTTAATTAAAAGATTTGGCGGATTTTTTTTTTTTTTTTTTTTCATTTTCAGAGATTTCGCATTTCAGCAACATTGATTTTGGCAACGTTTGGAAACAGTAGTACTTTGTAATGTTTTTTTTAGAGGAGGCGTAGTATTTTTTTGTTCCAATTCTCTGGCAACCCTGTCTTTTTCCCGGTGAAGATGCTTTGGGACCCTGCTTGGCGCGTTTTCAAAAAGTCAACTACGCAAAATAGCTAGGGTTACCACGCTTGGCGCGCCTATAGTTCATTTAGCGAGAAAAGGGTACCTAAAGCACAGATTAACGATATATCGTATCAATTGCGATAATGCATCGTTTTTTTAAAGTGTTTCATTTCGGAAAATGTATTGTTTTGTTTTTTAAGCTAGGAAAGAAAACTTTCTTCTTCTTTTAAACTTTGGTAAGATTTCTGTTGGTTCCTGTTATCAACAAAATTGTTCTTATTTTCTCTTTTGGCTTATTTTTGTCCATCTCCCTTGGGGTTGCATTCGAATGTTCCAAGGGGGTGTTTTACCCAATTTATCGGGTAAATCAGTGTTTTCAATGCAAGGTGATATGAATTGGTTAACAAAAGTGATATGAATTGGCGCGACCACTTGGCGATATATCGCCAAGCTTTTGATCGCCAAGTATTTGACGCCAATTGGTGAAATTTTTTTTTTTTTTATTTAGGTTCAATTTGGCGCTGTTGGCGATATTTTGCGAAAAATCCACTGAATGATGCTAAAATCAACGATATTTAGGAGATTAATCATTGTAAAACATTTTTTTGCATTGTTTCGTAGCAAACTAGGGATACAAATGTTTGAATTGTTATCTTGCTCACTCCAAGCACTATTTTAGCACTTAAGGCATCTACTAAGAAATTTACACGTAAAATTAAGTAGTGTGGGGTCCGTACCAGATTTTTATATCATACTTTGAAGGAATTATAGTTGAATAAAACTAAAATAGAGCATTTTTTCTGCTATATCAATTATTTTACAAATGAACTTTTAATTTTATACCACGGGCAAAGCCGTGCGGGTACCGCTAGTTTATAATAAAGTAGTTAAGAAAGATACGTATAAATTACCGAGTATAGTTTATAGGTTTCACACTCGGGGGCTTGATCAGAGCCATCATCTGAACATTTAACCTAAAAACAGATGACAAAATGATTAAATAAATGTAAGAATAACATTGCAAATGAAATAATGTATTTTGAAAAAGTATTTATTCAAAAGAAAAAGAAAACAAGCTTTCATGTTACTTTTTTATATGGGCGATTCTCTGTAAACTCGTAATTGGCTGTCCGCACCGAATATTTTAAAAATAATCAAGTGTAATAAAGTCATTATCGTGCTTAATACAAGTAAAGCAGTAATACTTTGAAACCCAATTGTATTTGGAGCGGTAACAATTGAATTTTTTTTTTCTATATACTATCTAAGCACCAAAAACACAGTCCCCTAGCTGTCTCAATCCAATAGTCTAACACTTAAAGGCAATATTTCAAAAAACCTATTAACACTACATAAATTTGGCAATTAATATCTAAAAATAGAATAATGCAACTATATCTTTTTTATGAAATAAGGTCTAATTGCGTATTTCTAAAATTTAAAATTGTCATGTAAATTCTGTCCTGAGTTTTTTCAAACAGTACCCTGCCATCAATTCAAAGCTCCAATAGAAAAAATCCGTTACTCTTGCAAAAGTTTTTTGGCA
Source organism: Uloborus plumipes (assembly GCA_038373865.1). Taxonomy (NCBI): domain Eukaryota; kingdom Metazoa; phylum Arthropoda; class Arachnida; order Araneae; family Uloboridae; genus Uloborus; species Uloborus plumipes. The sequence goes on along the minus strand of JAXGGA010003665.1, from coordinate 28,086 downwards.
TGAAGTTTAAAGTAATCAATGTGAATTTGCTGAAATTGCTGAGAACGGTGTTGAAACGATACTTTGCTTAGTTTGAGAGCCACATTTGTGATGAAAGTATGCGCCGTGGTCGTTGTGAAAACAGTCCTCTGGGAAGTGATTTTATTGATGTCAATTAGTTTAATTATGAAACATATTAGCTATTATGTCTATGGTTTGTGCCTAAATTTATAGGTTTTCTCGCAACTAATTATGTTCCAATAGTTTTGCAGGTATTACGCAAGCAGGTATTACGCAACAAAGAGCAAAGCACAGTCACCTGGCACAGTCCCCTGGCACAGTCCCCTGCCTAGTTATACTACAGGGGACCACTATCATGATTTATCAGAAAAACACAAACTTCAATTGGCCCTCTTTCATACCAAAATAATAGACTCATTTCCAGAGCAATATTATTATGATTATATGAACATTTCAAAAAACATGCCCGGACAGATTTTGTATGGAAAATGACGAGTTTACAGAAAATCGCCCATATTACCAGAGATATAATATGATTTGAACAAAAGATAAAAATTTGGATTTGTACTTGGATAACATGCGTAAAATTCCACTTGCTTTTCGTACATCTCTACTAATAATAAAGCTGAAGGTGGGTCTGTCTGTCCTTCTTTCTTTCTGTCTGTTACACGCGTAGCGCCAAAACCGTTCGGTCGATTTTCATGCCACTTAGCACAAAATTAGTTTGTAGCATGTAGTTTTGCGCCTCGAAGCGATTTTTCGCAAATTCCATTTCGTTCTTTTTGTATTCGAATTCTTAGCGGAAATTCGATAAAATAGGGAAGAAATATTTCATACACATTTTCAAGTCTTATGTCATTCGAAAGCTTGAAATTTTCTGCACAAAATGACGTTTTTTCGAAGTTTCTACGATCATCAGGAGAGCTGTAACAATTGTTTTTAGAATCACGGAATTCAAGGCTTACCTTCAGTAAAGCAAGCCAAACGATTCTAAAATGGTTCAGCTCGAGAATAAAATTTGTTTGAAAAGAGAGATGAAAAGAATTATTTTATCAACGGAAATCAACTTTTCATGTTGTTACCATGGTTACGTGTTCATACCTATTTTTGTTTCGTTCTTTTTCCGGCGTCGCCAGACGTAGTATTTTTGATACTACGGTAATATTTTTTCGGCCCAAATAAGGAGCGTAGTATTTTTCCGGCAACCCTGTTTCCAATATACTAATGACTTAATTAAAAGATTTGGCGGATTTTTTTTTTTTTCATTTTCATAGATTTCGCATTTCAACAACATTGATTTTGGCAACGTTTGGAAACAGTAGTATTTTGTAATATTTATTTTAGAGGAGGCGTAGTATTTTTTTGTTTCAATTCTCTGGCAACCCCGTCTTTTCCGGTTGAAAATGCTTTGGGACCTTACTTGGCGCGTTTTTGCGTGTCTCGCGGAAGTGAAAGCTCCGAGAGAAACTACGCAAAATAGCCAGGGTTACCACGCTTGGCGCGCCTATCGCCCATTTAGCGAGAAAAGGGTACCTAAAGCACAGATTAACCAAATATCGTATCAATTGCGTTATTGCATCGTTCTTTTTAAAGTGTTTCATTTCAGAAAATGTATTGTTTTGTTTTTAAAGCTAGGAAAGAAAACTTTCTTCTTCTTTTAAACTTTGGTAAGATTTCTGTTGGTTTCTGTGAGCAACAAAATTGTTCTTATTTTCTCTTTTGGCTTATTTTTGTGCATCTCCCCTTGTGTTTGCATTCGAATGTTCCAAGGGGGTGTTTTACCCCTTTTATGGAGTAAATCAGTGTTCATTTCAATGCAGACAAAAGTGATATGAATTGGCCCGACCACTTGGCAATATATCGCCAAGCTTTTGGTCGTCAAGTATTTGCCGCCAATTTGGCGACATATCGCCAAGTTGGCGAAAAAAATTGTTTTCTTTTTTTATTTGGACTCAATTTGGCGCTATTGGCGATATTTTGCGAAAAATCCACTGAATGATGTTAAAATCGGCGATATTTAGGAGATTAATCATTGCAAAACATTTTTTTTTTGCATTGTTTCGTGGCAAACTAGGGATATAAATGTTTGAATTGTTATCTTGCTCACTCCAAGCATTATTTTAGCACTTAAGGCATCTACTAAGAAATTTACACGTAAAATTAAGTAGCGTGGGGTCCATACCAGATTTTTATATCATACTTTGAAGGAATTATAGTTGAATTACAACTAAAATAGAGCATTTTTTCTGCTATATCAATTATTTTACGAATGAAATTTTAATTTTATACCACGGGGAAAGCCGTGCGGGTACCGCTAGTAAGGTAATAAAGTTAGAAAAGATTTACATAAGATGACCTTTTATATGTAGGATGAAGATGTTTTACAATGTTTAAAATTGAAGGAAATAATTTTTCTTACAGCAAACTATTTAGTAGGACACCACGTTTACTCCTTTTATTCGAATGAAATTTTAATTGCTTTTCAACTACACGATACCTTTATTTGAAGAAACATTTTATAATCGAACTCTTAGTCTCGTTTGATTTAGTATGTGTTTGCATTTCGAGGTTTTAATTTATCTATTTATCAGATTTTTTTCAGTTATTGTAGTTGTGTTAAAAATAATTTATTCATATTTAAAAGTAACTAAAAAAGGACAAAATAAGGTGCGAAATAAGCAAAAGGTACTTAGCTTGCTTGTAATTTAGACCAAAAATGACAAAACACAGTAATAATTTAATATTGTGTAAAAAGCTTTGGGAGGATGTCTATTGGAATCATATTTTTGCACTTTTGTTTTTTGAAAAGGTATTTTTGCGTGCCGTCTTATCGTTATAGTAAAACTATTAGAACCATGGACAAAATGTACTGCTAAAGTACGTTTGCTTATTTTTTGCATTTGTAAAATGCAATTTTAAACTACTTGCAAATTTTTTGCAGATTAGACATTTATTTTAAGAAACCACATATGAGCATCAAATACTTGAAAGTTTATAATCCTCGTATTATTTAAAGATACATAAATAAGATTTATTATTTACACTTGCGGTACCCGCACGGCTTTGCCCGTGGTATAAAATTAAAATGGCACTTGGTAATAAATTGATATCGCAGAAAGAATACTCAGTTCTAGTTATAATTCAACTATAATTCCTTAAAACTTTGGTATAAAAAATGACAAAAGAGAAAATAAGAACAATTTTGTTGTTTACACAAACGAACAGAAATCTTATCAAAGTTTAAAAGAAAGAAGTTTTCTTTCCTAGCTTTAAAAACAAAATAATACATTTTTTTCGAAATGAAACATGTTAGAAAGAACGTTGCAATACCGCAATTTATACGATATTTTTATAATTCACCGAGTTTTAATTCCTTAAAAACTGAAAAAAGAAAATCAGACGATTTTTTTCACAATAGTTAAAATACTTCATTTAACTAATTTTAATAAGGTTTTAAGTTCGGATTACTGCAAAAACAAATACATTTTAAAAATTATTAAAGGAAAAAGAACGAAGCAAATAAAGGAAGTAAAGAAACGTAACTATGGTAACAAGATGAAAAGATGATTTCCGTTGAGAAAATAATTCATTTTTACTTTCAAATTTTACTCTCGATCTTTTCCATTTTAGTATCGTTTATCTTGCTTTGCTCAAGGTAAGCCTTGAATTTCCGGGATTCTAAAAATAATTATTACAGCTCTTCTAATGCTCGTAGAAACTTTAAACCGATATCATTTTTAGCAGAAAATTTCAAGCTTTCGATTGACATAAGATTTGAAAATGTGTATGAAATATTTCTTCCCCATTTAATCGACTTTGTATAAAAAAGGAGCTAAGAATTAAAATAGAAAAAGAACGAAATAGAATTTTAGAAAAAACGCTTTGAGAAGCATACACCCATGCTACGAACTAATTTTGTGCCAAATTTTATGAAAAACGACCGAACGGTTTTGGCGCTACGTGCGTAACAGACAGACAGAAAGACAGACCCACCTTCAGCTTTATTATTAGTAGAGATAAATCAACTTACGCTAATTTCATCCATGATTTTCTGTAACACGAGAGTAAACGTTTGTTGCTGCAAAATAAAGAGAACAAATTACTGTCAAAGTAAAAAACCAATGGATAATTCAAAAAAACTTAAAAGAAAAAATATGAACTTAATCATAATATTTTAATTAAAACTATATTCATTCACAAGAGGGTATCCTACAGTTAACTTTTTTTAATCAGCTGAAAATAATAGAAATCGAGTAACTAACCAACCAAATACAGTGAACTCTCACTTATGCGCCTGCCCTAGGGACCAACAGAGAAAGGCGCATAAGTGAGAGAGACGTATAAGTGAACAAGCCTATTTAAAGGACTAAAACGCAACATAGGTTCTAATGAGAGAATGAACAAGAATGTTTCTATAGACAAGGGATATATTACTACGGTTTGGTAATTACTGGAACGTAACTACAATGATAAAGAGAAAACAAAAGTTGTAGCATACCTAATTACAAACTGTTCCCTTTAAAACGATGCATAATAGATAATTGTCTCTCTCCGAACTCTAGTTCATGTGGAAAAAATGCCTTCCGTGAGCAATAAAGGCGAAAAATTAAAGAGGAAAGCAACGAAAAATGCTTATTTTTTAAAGAAAATAAATAAATTTTCATACATTTTAGGGAAAATTCGGTGCATAAGTGAAATATTTATCTTTAGAGCAACGCATAAACGAACGATACTATCATTACTTTGCTATGGAATGTGCTGGGACCATTCAAAATCGTCGTATAAGTGAAAAAGGCGCATAAATGAGGCGGCGTATAAGTGAGAGTTTACTAAATGTAGTGTAAAAAAATCGTGGGGTGCTTCATTGGCGTTTTGGAAAGAACTCTGCATCCTTTGCAAATCGCTAAAGATGCGAAATTTATGGCATCTAATAACCTCCCCCCTCCCCCTGTCTTTTTACATTATTTTTGCGGTCTGATACTATTAAATAATAATTCTTCTAAGCAAGATATAGTTGTTTATATCCTTAAATTGCAATAGCAAATTTTGTAATAATTCACGGACATACGCAGTTGTATTGTTTAAGGCTGGTTATAAAGAAAATTTTAAATCAACCTATCAAAACATCTATTGATATCCCATGAATTATTCATGCTTTCAGTTTAGTAACTATTTATAGGGTGTTTTTAGTTCATGGAAAAAATTTGAGGGAGGATCTGAAACAGCTAAACAGGAAAGAACCATGAAGGCACAAATGGTCGCTAACGCAGTATTGGTGCTCTGCAAGTACAAATGCCCTATGATTCAAGATCGTTGCTGTTCAGAAAAATGAAAAAAATAAAAAAAAGGGTTCATAACGTTAAGAAAACTCAGGAAATGTACTCTAATAATATAAAAGTTGGTAACATAGAAAAATAAAACAGGATTGGGTAAATTTCAATTTCACTAATAGCTGTATCCGTGAAACAAAACTGTGTTATGCAACTCATTTTGTACGGTTCAGAAGTCACGCACCACTGGTGCCTGCAATCGGAAAAGGAAACTGCATATTCATACACACAGTATAGTACAGACTTGCATTTAGCTTTGATGACGAAATCATGAATGATTACAATATTCAGAGTACAAAAACTAGCTAAGATAGCATGTTTAAGAATTTCGGTAGGAATATTATATACTTTCCTCAAAATAATGCTAGCAAAGACACAAAAATAATGATCGAATTGACTCTTGCTGTACACTAGGGTGGTCACAAAAAATCAATTTTCGAATTTCTTTTGCGGCACCCTCCTAAAATGTGCCAATGGGCTAAAAAATGAGATTTGCTAAGTTTTAGCTTAATCGGATAATATTAACACGTGCCGCAAAGAGGGTAAAGTTAAGAAAAACAGCGACTTTTAGCCAAAAATTGTAGTTTTTACTTTGTAAAACCAAAACTACTGATCCTAGAAGCTTTATTTTGGTCTCGTTTTGTAGGAAATTTTATTTTATTTAAGTATAATCTTATTTAAAGTTTCGAAAAAAATGATTAAATATTTTTCAGAATTTTCACAAGTCAGGCTGCAACGCAAATCCTCGAAATTGCAAGTAATATGGGGAATTTTTTTTTTTCAACTAATCTTTTGAGGCAACCGCTAAAATGTACCAATAGACTAGAAAATGAGATTTGAAAAGTTTTAGCTTAATCGGATACTATTAACACGTGCCTCAAAGTGGGTAAAGTTACGAAAAACAGCGATTTTTTGCCAAAAATCGTAGTTTTTCCTCTGTAAAACCAAAACTATTCAACTTGGAAACTTTAGTTTGGTCTTATTTTGTAGGAAATTCCATTCTCGTTAAGTGCTATCCCATTCATTTTTGCTATCATGTCCAATGTATTTATTTGGCATTTTTTAGGTTAAATCGTAGAGTATATCAAAAATAAGAAATTTTCATGCAAAAACCTTAAAGCATTACAATATTCAATTACATTTATTTGCTTATTGTTGGATTTACTTTGTCAATTAAAAAAGGGGTATTTTTGCGGTAATTTAGAAATAAATGAAACACGTTTCTGTTAAAATAGAGGAATTAAGGGGTTAAGACGGAAAGCAAAGAGTTAAAATGACAATAAAAGCTTTAATTCACCTTTATTATACTGTTATTATACTGTTAAATTATATAACATCATTTTACTACTCTTTACATACAAATTAAGTTGCTGATGGCTTGGATGAGATATCTTTTGATAAATGAGGAAACTGTGCCTGCATTTAGCATACAGCATTAACTTGAAAGAAATCTCATTATGCACCTCTAACTGCAGGTTTTACTTCTATCTATTAACAATGCCCAGGAATACAAGAGGCGCGCAACTCTCCCGGATTTACCCGATTAATTCACACAATTTTTCAGAAATAGTACACACTTAGAAAAATACGTACTTTTGAATTTTCCTCTAAAGCGCAGAACTCTTCTGCTGCTAGTTCAGGGTCTTCTTTACTTGTTTTTCCATTGGATGCTTCATATAAATACTGCAAGATCTTTATAACTGTCTACATAAAAATATCAATTGCCATTAATCATATTTAGATATGTAGAAAAAATGCACCATCTGCATTTTAGGAGTTTTTTTTCCTCAGTTGAAACATTTTTGTATCGTAAATACACATGTGGTTCCCACAAATTTGCAAGCTCAGTCTAAATCGCTTCAGAGAAACTCAAAATTGATAAAAATCCTTTCGTTTAACTTAAAACATTAAAATCAAACACAAAACGAATGGGTAACTCATACAATTGAATTTCTACTTCGTAGCATTACTTTTGTTTCGTTTTCGTTTGGGGCTGGTCATAAGTTTTTTTTTTATGAGGATTACAATCTAGTGTCTTGCCTCCAATACACATGATTTTTATTACATACACCTTGTACAGACAATGCATGAAAGAGTTACATCACAAAGGAAGGAAAGTACATCCGGAGCGAGGGTGGGAGTCGAACCCACCATCTTAGAGTTATTGGCTACACGACTTAGACCGCTCGGCCACTGAGACCCCTTCAAGATTTTAAGAACCACGATAAAAAGGCAAAACAAGACTATAACTGAAATCAAATGCAAGAACATCGAAATTAAACAGACACTTTCCTACTGCACCACCTACAGTCTTTTTTTTTTGGCTCGTTTGTTTTGTTCGTTTTGGGGCTATATGCCCAGGTTTTTTGATGCGGACTACAATCTAGTGTTTTGAATCCGTTACATATGATTTTTATTACATATATCTTGTACAGACAATGTATGAAAGAGTTACATCACAAAGGAAGGAAAGTACATCCGGTGGGAGTCGAACCCACCGTCTCAGAGTTATCGGCTATACACGCCTTAGATAGCTCGGCCACTGAGACCGCCCCCCCCCTTTTTTTTTATACAGAAGCCATCAGCTTCGACATACATGAGGAGTGCGTACTATGCGCCTTGCCTCCTGACAAACAAAGGACAGATTTAGGACGCAGAGAGGTTAAAACAACAACCATGGGCAAGGCGGAACTCGAACCCGCTATCACTTGCTTACAATGAGGGACCATTTTTCTACCTCTAGGTCACCGTGGCCCCCACCTATACAATCAAGATTAAAGTTGCATTAAAATCTGGACAATTCGGCAATTCAATAGCACTGCATCATTTTTTTTCCAATTACAATAATAATAGCATCAAAATGCATTAAATCAAAATGTTTCGTAGTCGAAAGCTAGTTTCATTAATGTTTGCTCAAACCAAATGTAAATACGTCTGAAGCGCCACCTCATGAATCAGATGCGATTTCAGAAATAATTTCGGGGAGGGGGGGGGGTATACCACGAGTAAAAACAGTTCTCCTAAACAAATGTTTTCATAACAAAATTCTCGCAAAAGTTTTTCAAAGATTTTTAATCTTTTCTGAAACCATTTCTGAGCGGGGGTGCTCCGAGTTAAACCTACTTTTTTTTTTTTGGGGGGGGGGGGGGGATAGGTATTTTTGATTTCCCGGTGAAAACTCCCAATTTCATAGAATGATAAAATGTGATTGCTTACACAAACTTCTACATGTATAAAACCAAAGTTTGATGACGTCATAGGTTGCGGGTCAAACGCTCTACTGCAAAATTTCCGCGACGTACGATTATGAAAATTTGTACAAAATTAGTTCGCATACTGATAGTGGGCACTTCGTAGCCAAAATTTTAAAATTCGCCCTAGGTTTTTTAAAATCCAATTAAAACTATATAATTCACAGCGTATTCCTCCTTTTTTTTTGTACTATATGTAACATTACTTATGAATGGCAACAGCTTTAAGAGTCAAATCTTAAGAACAAGATATATTCTCGTGCAGAATAAGAAAGATTAAGTAAGAAACATTGCGTTTTGGAAAACGCAAAATTACAATACTGTCTCCAAATGTGACGAATCTACAAACACAACTTGCTAAACAAAAAAAATGTTTTGAAAGATCATAATGACCTGCCGTGAAATTACATCAGGGTACCACTAACCCTGAAAACTACAGGGAGTTAACTTTTCTCATTGCAAAATTGTTTTATTTATATATTCATTTTACGTTCTTTGAATGAACGGTAAATAATTATACCACTAGAAAAATATTATCTTTTTGTAAGCACTATAAAATCTCCACGAAAGCCCATTAATTTCTTCAATGCCATGTGACACAGATTTGCATTTACCTTGGCACGAAAAAAAAGAAAAACAGCATTTTTTTTTTCACTCCAATGAAATTTAGTGGTGTCACTTATTGCCATGTGACAATCAAGCAAAAGTTTGTTGCATCTTGACAGTAGTAAAAAAACCCTGTGCTTTCTCTGTTTGATATATCGCACCCTTGCTACAAAAGTGCCACAACCCAAAAAACTACGTTTTCCAGGAATTGCAGAAAACTGTTCCCGGACTGACTGGGCACATTTTACTATTTTTGAATTTGTCAATATGAAGACCGATACATCTGAAACTATGATCGTTAGTTACGCAGGTTAATCTACGACGGCTGGGCGACAACTCAAGATGTGGCATTTCAGTGGAAGGGGTCCGATGCATCTTGATAACAACAAAACGCCATAACTTCCCTCTGGCGGCTGATTTTTCAATGCAACTTCTGGCTCTTTTGAAGATTGGTAGAGACATATAAACTACGTTTAGTGACTGTCATAACTCAAAAATTACAATTTTTGAGTTGTGGCACTTTTGTAGCAAGGGTGCGATATGTTCTAAAAATTCAATAGTCTTTTTTGCAATTAAAATACTAAATAACAAGGGAAACAATTTTTTAATATTTACATTACAAAACACATACTTCTTGCAGAAGAATGCATTGGTTTTTGTTGGGCATGCTTTTTCCTATTATTGTATCACTTATAGATTGGTTATACTTTACCTCCATTGAATGAATGTTTTGGCACTCTATCATTTTCATTTTCTCTTCTTCTCCTAAAGATCATATTAAGTGTTGTTTAGTAATGAGCAAAATAACAAATATACATCATTATGAGAAAACAATACAGTTCGAACGTTTGTTTTAAAGATAAGTTTTAAAAACTATTTATTCTAATACAATTAATTGTTGAAATTGTTTTTGATATGTGTTGTTCCTGCTGTATGCCGTACTTTGAATCGCTTTACTTATAGTGTTCTTAAGTTGAACTCTAAGAAATAAAGGTTGATTTCGGAAATTTATGAGAAAAAAGCCATACTGAGTAGTAAAGTGGTTAATGAATGAAAAGTATGTATTCAGATCAACATCATTTAAAGGAAATAATTTTAAAAATGCATCTTTAATTTGAAAATAAAAGTATTTAACTATCACAGAAAATTACGTGAAATCCTTAATATAACAAAAAGAGAAAAAAATCATCATAATAATTGTACATTTCGTCAGTGCATGAATAAAATACAATTGTAAAACAAATTTCCAACTTGTTCATTTTGAAAAAGTCAAGTTAGACAGGGTGACCCAGAAGTCACTTTACATTTTGAAAATTAAATGACTTTTTCTTAAATGACTGTATTTAATTAATTCTTTTTTATTACTTAACTATAATTTTATAATAAACTTATCCATGCCAAAAATTTCCAGGGATTATATTTTTTAATTCTGAAAAGAGAAAAAGAAACATATTAATAAAAAAAAGTTATTTAATTTTCAAAATGTAAAGTGACTTCTGGACCCCCCTGTATTAACTATTTCCCCTTGTCCCACATTCTCCCAGCTTTACGCACACAAGCAAAAAAAGTTTATTTTCATTGTAATTGCACAATTATGAAGACTTTCGAAAAGATTTATTTAATTTTGAATTAAAAACCTTAAATATAATGCTCTGTATTTCAGCAGTAAGTTACCGCCCTTAAGCCAGGGCTATGGCAGAACTACTTGCAATGTACTGACAGTACACTGCACTACTTATGCCATACAAAGTCCGCAGTTTCGTTTTAATTGTAGACTCATCAGTATGGAGCAGACAATAACGAAGCTCGAGGCCGATGACCCAAGTTTTGCCGTCAAATTACGAGTTGAACCATACCATTGCTATGATCTGTCGCTGGTGTGCTAACCCAAGTAGCATACTTCGTTTTTTAAAGGTTGTAAAATGGTTATTAACGTTACAACAACGGCTTAAAAACGTTTATAAAACGTTTAAAGGTTATTTGTGCTACCTGGGAAATTTACTTTAGCTACCAGTTTGCAGCCGCTCTCCGCTTCAATCAGATGACCTCTACCTCCAGCTCGGATATTGTCTAATCCAGACTGATGAGTCCACAGTAAGGATGAGACTGCAGTCTCTGAATGGCACAAACGGGCTGTCGGTATATTGTAAGTAATGCACTGATTTCACAAGTGGTTGGTTCTTCAACCAGTCGCTTATTCGAGCCCGAGTAGTCAACGCTGCCCGATTCAAGGCACAAAAAATACGGCTTTCATTTTTCACAGAGCACCATTAAGGTGGAAGTCCGATTTAGTTCAGACACACATGCCAAAAGGATCCTTTTATAGGGTATGTAACTATGAATACCGACACATTCATACAAAGAGAGGACATGGACAGGAGATAGAGAGTAAGTACATCCATGCCCGAGCCGGGATTTGAACCAGGGATCCTCCCCATCCACCATCAAACCTATTTAACCCCATAACAAGATGTCCGGTGATTTCAAGTAATTTACAATTTTACTAACCTAAAAAGCACCTCAAATCTCGCCAACATGGGTACATGCTCGCCTCTTTTTCGGCAGGGATTTCGGATGCATCTGGATTTACAGCTGCTCTCGCAGCAGAAAAGCAAACGAAAAAGAAACACAAAGCATTCAGAAACATGATGATACAATTGACGAAACTATTCTACAACGTGGATAATATTCATGGATTTTTTTACTTATATGTGTCATTTAGTCTTCAAAGCTGATTGCGCGTTGAAACATGTATTTTTTTATCACAATATTTTTTTTACTGAATGAATAAGAAACATTTTTTTTTTTTGACTAAACTGTGGTCATTGTGCATACAAGGAAATACAATTCATTGTTTCATAAAACGTTCGTGAGTACAATGATCATGATGTATACTTTTAAAAGCTTTAAGTAAAGATAAATGTTTCATTCCAGCAAAACACACAACAATATATTTACAAGGAAAATCACAATGGAGAGTAATTTATTGGTTTCACGCAAGGATTTAAAAATTGCGTAATCTGCGATGTCAGTTGCGAATGATTTCATTTTGTTCTTTAAAACACTCAAAACAGTTTGAAAAGTGCATGAAGTTCTTTTTTTTTTTTTTTAATACCGAAGTCATGAGCTTCGACATACGTGAGGACTGCGTACTATAAAACTATATACTCCTGACAAACACAGGACCGATATACGGCACAGGGAGGTTTAAATAACAGCCATGGGCAGTAGGGTGGGGCGAAAAATGAAAAGTTTTTCAGATCAACTTCTAATAGTTGCCAAAAGTTGTCTTTGGTGATAGTTAGCTTTTGTGCAAAATTTGAGAAAAATCGGTTTATATCTTCAGGGGGCGCTGCGATCGCAAAGTTTTATCATAGCTTTTATCGGGATTTTAGGGTTAAAATATGAAAAACAATGCCGTTAGCTAATCTCATTGCATGTTTTTTACTCATAATATATATTTATGCATTCAAAGCATATGAAATAACTCACAAAAATTTATTTTATATGATATATTTATATTTCAAGCATTTAAAAAGAAACAAAAACGTGAAAAAAAGTGATTTTTTTAAATATAAATCTATATATATAAAAGAAAGTCGTGTTAGTTACACTATTTATAACTCAAGAACGGCTGTACCGATATGGCTAAAAATCGGTGGGTAGGCAGCTTAGAGCCAGGAGACGGACATAGGCTATAATTTATGTGTGTCAGTTACATAGATAGAAAAAATGTCTTATTGACTTCGCCTTTTTACGAAGCCTTTTTTGACACCTCCATGGCTGAGCGACATAAAGCACACGTTCTGGCAGCTTCCGGAGCGCAGTAAACAGGTTGTAAGTTAGCTATGCGTTGAGTGTTATTTGACTTTTTTGTGAAATAAATTATAAACAAACGCGTTACTTCCCTTGAAATTTATATGTTATAAGCTGTCAGAAACGGATTGCCACTTAAGAGCTTTTACGCCTCTGAGGCTGAGAGGTGGAAAGCGCTTGGTGTGATAGCTCCTGGACTGCAGTTAAAGAGGTTGTTCTTCTCACTACTACTCTATCTTCTCTTCTATCTATATATATAAAAGAAAGTCGTGTTAGTTACACTATTTATAACTCAAGAACGGCTGTACCGATATGGCTAAAAATTGGTGGGTAGGTAGCTTAGAGCCAGGAGACGGACATAGGCTATAATTTATGTGTGTCAGTTACATAAAGAGAAAAAATGTCTTATTGACTTCGCCTTTTTACGAAGCCTTTTTTGACACCTCCATGGCTGAGCGACATAAAGCACACGTTCTGGCAGCTTCCGGAGCGCAGTAAACAGGTTGTAAGTTAGCTATGCGTTGAGTGTTATTTGACTTTTTTGTGAAATAAATTATAAACAAACGCGTTACTTCCCTTGAAATTTATATGTTATAAGCTGTCAGAAACGGATTGCCACTTAAGAGCTTTTATGCCTCTGAGGCTAAGAGGTAGAAAGCGCTTGATGTGATAGCTCCTGGACTGCAGTTAAAGAGGTTGTTCTTCTCACTACTACTCTATCGTCTATCTCTATCTCTTCTATCTATATATATAAAAGAAAGTCGTGTTAGTTACACTATTTATAACTCAAGAACGGCTGTACCGATATGGCTAAAAATTGGTGGGTAGGTAGCTTAGAGCCAGGAGACGGACATAGGCTATAGTTTATGTGTGTCAGTTACATAAATAGAAAAAATGTCTTATTGACTTCGCCTTTTTACGAAGCCTTTTTTGACACCTCCATGGCTGAGCGACATAAAGCACACGTTCTGGCAGCTTCCGAAGCGCAGTAAACAGGTTGTAAGTTAGCTATGCGTTGAGTGTTATTTGACTTTTTTGTGAAATAAATTATAAACAATCGCGTTACTTCCCTTGAAATTTATATGTTATAAGCTGTCAGAAACGATTGCTCATTCCGAGGATCCGCTGATCCTGACCGATATGCCGTTTGAATTTAAAAGACTTCAATTTCCGATCCGTCTTGCATTTGTCATGACCATCAACAAATCACAAGGCCAATTCTTAAAAGTTTGTGGTTTGAATCTAAAACATCACTGTTTTTCCCATAGTCAATTATATGTGGCATGTTCACGGGCCGGAAGACCATCTGCGTTGTTTGTTTTTGCGTCTGATAATAAAACAAAAAATGTTGTGTATCACAAGGTACTTAAGTGAAGAGCAACCTATGTACTGAAATGCAAAAACAATAATGAATGATTAATGTAGGTACTTATTTTTTTTTTTTTTTTTTGTATTTTCTAATAATAAAAAACTTAATAAATTCAAAAATTTGCTTATTTATTGCCTTTAAGGCGGAACAGAGTTCGCCGGGTCAGCTAGTATATCATAAAATAATGTTTTTGAGTCATTTCAAATGCTTTTAATGCATGAAAACAACTTTTGAGTAAAAAAAAAACACAAAGAGACTAGCTAAAGGCATTCTTTTTGATATTTTAACCATAAAATCCATAACAAAGCTATGGTAAAACTTTGCGATCGCAGCCCCCCCTGAAGATATTAACCGATTTTTCTCAAATTTTGCACAAAAGCTAACTATCACCAAAGACAACTTTTGGCAACTATTAGAAGTTGATCTGGAAAACTTTTTATTTTTCGCCCCACCCTAATGGGCAGGGCGGGACTCGAGCCCGCGATCACTTGCTTACGAGGAGAAGACTCTAGGCTACCGTGGCCCCAAGTGCACGAAGTTTCTTGCGCCTAAACTTTAAACAGTTCATTTAAGGAAACGTCACTCTGGATCTTAACCCATTTATTCCCAGTAGCCTAAAAACGGGACGCTTGTTAGTTACTGCATACAAAAACCTGCAATAGGTATGTCTTTTTACTAAAGCTGTTTTTCACAAGTTAAATAGTCCTTCTTCTTGATAAAACCAGATAGAACCACTATTTGAACAACAGAGTTTATTTATTGTCATCTATTTTCAGACAAATTAGTCAAGCAACGATCCAAGCATGGGTAGCCGCAGAAAGTAAAAATTTTTTGCGAGCTTTTTTTTCATAAAATTAAACTATTTTAAAATGTTTTGCTTAAAATTGATCAGAGATGCCTTCTGTAATGTTACTTTGCAAAAGTAAAGTCAAGTAATATCGTATTTTGCTCACATATCTTCAAAATATCCTATAAACAGGACGTTAAATAACTTAATGAATATGGCAACGGCGAACTATTTCAAGCCTAAAATGTATGTAAACCATTCCAAGTAAGAGTTTTAAGCAGATAAAAACTGAAAAAAAATTGTTCAAAAAAACTTGGGCATAAATGGGTTAATGAGCCCGTGAACTACAGATCTTTGTCATAGTATAAAGGCCCGAAATTATTCTGCGTAAGCACACTTAACGATTCGCTATTATGAAACTTGCGTCACCCTGTCATTGGCAGCAAACGTGTAACAAAAATGCGTAAAATTCCTGCCTAAAAACTCATAGTACAAAGCGTAATGTTTTAATATGTTGAAAAAGGGTGCTATTGGGAGGAGCACCTTACAATGCTACACACTTCGCTTACTGGCTTTGTGCAGCCAAATACCCTTAAATTAGTTCATATCATTTTATAAAGCGCGATTTTTTCATATTTTGTGATGGGTACCATTAGGAGTTACACTCCTAACTCATTGTAACTTATTGTCACACAAGTGTAACTCATTATAGCATCTCTTATAAAATATTAAAAATTCATGATTTATAAAATGACTTAAATACGCTTAACTTTTTTCCAACTTTGGTATCTGGTTGCACAAGGTCTTACAAAATATTAAAAAATCATGCTTTAGGGCCCTATGTTTTTTGGCAGCAACTATAAGTACCTTTAGTATTTGTAGCCTGTTAAAGCCAGCGCAAACTTCAATTTCATAATAGCGAAACGTTCTTACCTGCTGTAGTGTCCTTAACAGGGCCTGATTACTGAATAAGCCAACTAGGCCATGGCCTAGGGCCCCCACAATTTGGGGACCCCATAATGGTTAGAATTCTTCTAATTAATGTCTGAAATTGTTTTATCCAATGCCTAAAATTGTGAAGCCTCGGTACAGGAGGCCCCAAAAAGTGGTTTGCCTAGGGCCTAATAATATCTTAATCGGGCCCTGATCCTTAACGCAGAAAATTGTGGGCCTTTATACTAAGAAGCAAATCTAGCGCTCATGGGATCTTGATCAATTAACTGTTGAAGTGGGATGTCTTTTACCCCAGGAGAGTTTGGCTTTTATATAAAAATCATTCTGTAATGTTTTCATATGGGCGTTTCTGTGTAAACTCGTAATTGGCTGTCCGGGCCGAGTATTTTAAAAATAATAAACTGTAATAAAGTGGTTATCTCTCTCTTAATTCAAGTAAAGCATTAATACTTTGTAACCCAATTGTATTTGGACCGATAACAATTTATTATTATTATTTTTTTTTTTGTAGAAATTATTTAATTCCTAAAAACACAGTCCCCTGGCTGTTCCAATCGTATAGACTGACACGTTAAGGTAATATTTCTAAAGTCCTATTAACACTACATAAATTTGGAGATTAAGAGCAAGAATCTGAGAGAGTGTCACGCCTGTGATTCATGACCTCTCGGATTTTTCCAAAAAATTAAGAAATGTTTATTATCTTATTGAAAGACCAAATCCAGAATGTTTTGTTTTAAAATTGAGTTGTTTAGTTTTTATGGATCCCCAAAGTGAAAGGTGCGGCATCAAATATTAAGGAGATTTTCAAGACATGGAAGTTGCTGTGAGCCAAAACTCTTACCAGGAACTGTTGAACTCCAATTTTCTTTTTATATATGGAATATAGAAGGTTCAAACTTTACAAAATGAATGTTAAATTTGAAGTAAGTTGTTGCCGTAAGGTCAGTGAAGGCCCTCAAAACAAGGCATTTTTGACGTTTTTTAGCATTTTTGAGGTCCAAAAACAGCTTGTACATTTCAGTTGGCACGGCAAAAGTAGTGTCGTTTGAAAGACCAGTGTAAGCACTTTAAAATAATGTATAAATAACCGAGGAAAGTTCAACGTGCTTTTAGTTGCGTAAGGCCGAAATATGAAAAATGTCATATTTTACCGATATTCAAACGGTCATAACTTCCTCTGCCAACAACATATTGAAATATTTTTTTTGCCAATGTCATACTCTATTCTTTATCTTAACAGAACAGTTGAGTCCTTTGAGGCGAAATGTTAAAAAATTTTTGACAAAAAATTTATTTTTTCCTGTGCATTTTTTGTAAAAAACTTTTAAGCATTTCGCCTCAAAGGACTCAACTGTTCTGTTAAGACGAAGAATAGAGTATGACATTGGCAGAAAAAATATTTCAATATGTTGTTGGCAGAGGAAGTTATGACCGTTTGAATATCGGTAAAATATGACATTTTCATATTTTGGCCTTACGCAACTAAAAGCACGTTGAACTTTCCTCGGTTATTTATACATTATTTTAAAGCGCTTACACTGGTCTTTCAAACGACACTACTTTTGCCTTGGTAACTGAAATGTACAAGCTGTTTTCATTTTGTAAAGTTTGAACCTTTTATATTCCACTAGCTGTGGGACCCGGCGTTGCACGGGCTTTAAAGTAGTGATGAAAATTTAAATAAACTACTCGCCGTCAAGGCGGTATATAATGATATATAACCGCCAAGGCAGCTCGCCTTTAAAGTAGCGAGGAAAATTTCAGTAATGATATATAACCACCAAGGCACCTCGCCTTTAAAGTAGCGAGGAAAGTTTCAGCAAACTACTCGCCGCCAAGGCGACTCGCCTTTAAAGTAGTAAGGAAACTTAAAACAAATTACTCGCCGCCAAGGCGGCTCGCATTTAAAGGAGGGAGGAAAGTTTTAGCGAAATCGGTTTCAAAAAACTACCCGCTAAAGCGGCTCGCTAAAAAACTTTCCCGCATAAAAAAAGTCAATCGCATTATTTGCACATGCTTCCTCAGGAATAAAAACAATGTCAAGTAGCACATATTTAACACTCTCCCTAATAAACAAATACAATTCCCTACCAAAAACAAATATTTCCAAACCGCTCTCTTCCTGTAACATTAATTGCAAAATTCCAAACATAAAAGTTGTTTTAATATCAACAGTTCCTGGTAAGAGTTTTAGCTCACAGCAACTTCCATGTCTTGAAAATTCGCTTAATTTTTGATGCCGCACCTTCACCTTTAGGGATCCATAAAAACTAAACAACTCAACTTTAGAACAAAACATTCTGGATTTGGTCTTTCAATAAGATAATAAACATTTGGTAATTTTTGGGAGAAAATCTTAGAGGTCATGAATCACCTCATAATGTTAGGCGTGACAGTTTCTCAGATTCTTGCTCTTAATATCTAAAATAGAATAATGCAGCTATATATTTTTTAAAAATAAGGTCTAATTACGTATTTTTAAAACTTGATATTGTCGTTCAAGTACTGTCCAGAGTTTTTTCAAACAGTCCCCTGCCACAAATTCAAAGCTGCAATAGAAAAAAAATTTATTACTCTTGCAAATGCTTTTTGGCATGAAGTTATGAAGTTAAACGCAATCAGAGTGAATTTGCCGAAATTGCTGAGAACGGTGATGAAAATCCAATTTGTTTAATTTCAGACACATTTGCGATGAAAGTATGAATCTTGCTCGTTCCCAAGTAGCACTTTTTTTTAAAGGTTGTAAAATGGTTATTAACGTTGTGACAATGGATTAAAAACGTTTATAAAACGTTTAAACGTTTTTTGTGCTACCTGGGTTGCGAAAACAGTCCTCTGGTAAGAGATTTTATTAATGGGTAATTCCATGTAAATGTCAACCTAGACATGATTTTTTCATCTTCCAATATATACATTGTGTAATGTATCATTTTAAAGATAATTATTCAAATTTTTAGAATATAACCTCAGTTCTCACAAAATATTACTCTAAACCCCTACAAAGTGGCTGTAAAGATAACATATGCAGTTACCCGAAACATCGCAAATTTTTCTAACTTTTCATGTTCATGTATAGTTAAAAAAACTGCAAATAATAATGAATTTTTTTTAATTATTGAAGCATGGTTCTTTTGCTTTACAGCAGTATATAATGTTTTTTGTTTTGTCATAAAATTAATATTGCAAAGTTGGTAAGTATTCAGTCTGATTTACTTGTTATGTTAGTCCCAAAAACATGAATTGATTCAGTTATTACCTTCTAGAAATAATATTTTTTACATTTTTTCCCCTGACCTCTTTTATGTTATGGGCACAGTTAGATTGATAAGATTGTTCATAAAGAATCTCCTTTTTCCTAGCCATAGGACTTGTGACTAACATAACATGACTATTCAAGAAATGCTTAAATCTTAACCAAACAATGTATTTTAGAAACAAATTAATTTATTGAACCTCTTATTATGAAGAAATTAGTGTGACCATATATACTGCAGTAATTTTTATTTTCAAAACAGTTTTTTTAATGGTAAACTTGGAGTCAAAATTTTATGCTGTATTTTGCGACGCGAGTAATCGACATATGAAGTCAGCATTTTCAATGAAAGAATTTTAAAGACTTTAAAGCTATGTGCGGGATCACCGTGCAATAAGTTTTTCTATGAACATATGGAGTTGCTGCTCACTCAAAAAACAGATATGACCGTAACTGCCTCCAGCATCTATAGGTCATGGAGTTTTATGACATTGGATCATGGAAAGTGCCCTCATTTATAGCACAACGTGTGGAGCAGCGTTTTACAGGGACAAACCTTGGTAATTAAAGCAAAGGAATTATTTCAGGAATTAAAAAAGCAAGAATTGAAGATAAACTGATTGTTTGCGACTGAAAGTAAATGGAAATCCCCGTATAGGTTTTTCGGTAAGAATGATATGCTGTAAATATGGAGAAATTGAAAATTCGTTGATTAAAAAATACAGGGGATGATATCCCAAGAAAAGAAGTTTTTTTTAAAGAAATTGTGGAAGATGAATATGCTGATGATTTTGAAGGAGATTCTCCTGGACTGTTCCGAGATACGAAAACTAAAACAGTGGGTAATTTTACTGTGGTGGTATTTATCTCCTGTAAGTCTATATGTTAAGTAGGTTTTAAACATGAATGAAAATGATTATGAAGTTCTCTTCATGAGAAAAAGTTCTGAAGCGATCTTTGTTTCCCACAAATGAGAACAAATTTTAGATTTAAAGAACTCAAATTTCGAAAGTCTTGTAGCAAACATCTGTAAATTCCCCAAACATTATTACTTCAATTACAAAATTGAACTGGAAATTTTGTTTACAAGTAAACGTGTGTTAACCTCCAATAAAATCTTGTTTGCAGTCTAATATTTGTATTAATATTACCTGTAATACACTTAAAGTTAAATGTATAATCGCGTGTTATGTTAGTCACAGGCGAGTTTTATTAAAATATTACTTCTTGCAATTTCATTTAAAATATATGCCAAATTTACAATTATTAATGTGAAAATAACCTTTCCCATAGATACTATCAGGAAAAAATCTGGTATGTGGACCCCACACTACTTAATTTTACGTGTAAATTTCTTAGTAGTAGTAGTTGCCTTAAGTGTTGAAAAAAGTGCTTGGAGTGAGCAAGGTAACAATTCAAATATTTACTCCCCTAATCTGCCACGAAACAATGCAAAAAATATTTTACAATGGTTAATTTTCTAAATATTGCTGATTTTAATATCATTCAGTGAATTTTTCGCAAAATATCGCCTATAGCGCCAAGTTGAACCCAAATTCAAAAAATAATTTTTTCGCCAAATTTGTCGCCAACTTGGCGATATGTCGCCAAATTGGCGTCAAACACTTGGCGACCAAAAGCTTGGCGACATATCGCCAAGTGGTCGCGCCAATTCATATCACTTGAGTCTGCATTGATATTAACACTGATTTACCCCAAAAAAGGGGTAAAACACCCCCTTGGGAACATTCGAATGCAACCACAAGGGGAGGTGCACAACTAGACCATCCTCAGAGCCTACATACCAATCTAGAAGCTTCTACGGCATATAATTTTTGAGTTATGCGACCCACATACGCACATACATCCGCACATACGTACATACAGACGTCACGAGAAAACTCGTCGTAATTAACTCGGGGGTGGTTGAAAAGGATTTTTCGGCTGCTTATTAGGGTGGGCCGAAAAAACACTTTTTTTAATTTCGAATTTGTAATAGCGCGGAAAAGTTGCGAATTATGAAGGCAAAAAGAAGGAAAAAAAAAATTATCGAAAGCGGTTGATATCTTCCGATCGCGCATAAGGCCTAAAATTTGACAAAAAATGAAAAAACTTGATTTTCGCGATTTTTTTAAAAAAGTTTTTGAATTGGATGTTTTTGAAATGTAATAGTGCGGAAAAGTAGCTTATTGTGAAGACAAAAAGAAGGAAAAAAAATATATCGAAATCCATTGATATCTTCCGATCGCGCATACGGCCTAAAATTTGACAAAATAAGAAAAAAACTTCATTTTTGCGATTTTTTTTTGAAAAAATTTTGAATGAGATGTTTTCATAATTTTTTCGCGCGGAAAAGTTATAATTATGAAGACAAAAAGAGGGATAAAAAGGAGGAAAGAAAATTATCGAAATCGATTAATGTCTTCCGGTCGTGCCTAGGGCCTAAACTTTGACAAAATATGAAAAAACATCATTTTTGCGATTTTTTGTTTAATTTTTTGAATTAGATGTTTTCGTAATGCAATAGTTTGTAACGTTTACTAATATAGCCTTAAAACATTGTGCTTTGATTTTGTTTTGGTCAGTTAATATCTTCCGGTTGCGCATTAACCCCAAAATTACCCAAAATAATAATAAAAAAAGTTACATTTTTACGCGTTTTTGGTTTTTGATGAATAATTTTTTGTGAAACAACCGTAGTATTTTTTGAGACAGACTGACAATAATATAGAAAAATAAACTACCACAGGTTCAGTCGATGTTATCCAGTTGCGAAAAGCCTTAGAAACTCTCATGCGCAGACGTCGGGCAGCAATCCAGGCAACGTCGCTCGCCTGGCTACGGCTCTCTTCCACTCCATCGCCGCCTTCCTAGGACCATGTCAGCTGTCTGCCTATATTGTTTTTTCAGTCTGCGTTTCTATGTAGTAATCGCAGTGTACTATTATTTAGTTCAATCTAGCTGTTTTGATTTTGAAAATCTTGTAGTCTTCTGTAATGATGTAGTTTCCTGCTGTGTGTGGACTCTGTGATTTAACAAAAAGTTATGTAATAACAAGACAAATACTCTAATAACAAGACAAATATTTGGCTGCCCCACTTTTGGCACTCCAAAGAACTGCCATCAAACTAACTGCCTACTGGCGAAGACACCATTATTAATTTCTAGTGCCAAATTTAACCTTCCTTGAGTACGGCACCTAATGATGTCCTTGCCAGTGGACGGCTTGTTTGATGGCAGTTCTTTTGGAGTACCAAAAGTGGGGCAGCCAAATATTTGTCTTGTTATTAGAGTATTTGTCTTGTTATTTGGCCCGGCAATTGTATAACTTTTTCGTTAAATCACCGAGTTCACACAGAGCAGAAAACTACATCATTACAGAAGACTACAAGAATTTCAAAATGAAAACAGCTAGATTGAACTAAATAATAGTACACTGCGATTACTACATAGAAACGCAGACTGAAAAAACAATATAGGCAGACAGCTGACGTGGTCCTAGGAAGGCGGCGATGGAGTGGAAGAGAGCCGTTGCCAGGCGAGCGACGTTGCCTGGATTGCTGCCCGACGTCTACGCATGAGAGTTTCTAAGGCTTTTCGCAACTGAATAATATCGACTGAACCTGTGGTAGTTTGTTTTTCTATCTTATTGTCAGTCTGTCTCAAAAAATAATACGGTTGTTTCACAAAAAATTATTCATCAAAAACCAAAAACGCGTAAAAATGTAACTTTTTTTAAATTATTATTTTGGGTAATTTTGGGGTTAATGCGCGACCGGAAGATATTAACTGACCAAAACAAAATCAAAACACAATGTTTTAAGGCTATATTAGCAAACGTTACAAGTATTGCATTACGAAAACATCTAATTCAAAAAATTAAACAAAAAATCGCAAAAATGATGTTTTTTCATATTTTGTCAAAGTTTAGGCCCTAGGCACGACCGGAAGATATTAATCGATTTCGATAATTTTTTTTCCTCTTTTTTATCCCTCTTTTTGTCTTCATAAATATCAACTTTTCCGCGCGAAAAAATTATGAAAACATCTCATTCAAAATTTTTTCAAAAAAAATCGCAAAAATGAAGTTTTTTTCATATTTTGTCAAATTTTAGGCCTTATGCGCGATCGGAAGATATCAATGGATTTCGATAATTTTTTTTCCTTCTTTTTGTCTTCACAATTAGCTACTTTTCCGCACTATTACATTTCGAAAACATCCAATTCAAAAATTTAAAAAAAAATCGCGAAAATGAAGTTTTTTCATTTTTTGTCAAACTTTAGGCCTTATGCGCGATCGGAAGATATCAACCGATTTCGATAATTTTTTTTCCTTCTTTTTGTCTTCATAATTCGCAACTTTTCCGCGCTATTACAAATTCGAAATAAAAAAAAGTGTTTTTTCGGCCCACCCTCGCACTACAAGCACATACATACGTATATACGACGTCAGAGAAACCTAGTAATTACTCGAGGTGGAAAAGGATTTTTCTGTTTATATGTTTAGGTACATATGCACGTGCTGACAGGTCAAAAAAACTACTGAAGATTCATTCGGGGGTGAACAAAATCAAAATTTAAACTCAAATTTGAGTGATTTTTTTTTCGCGATCACAATACTTCCTTTACTACGTAAAAGGAAGTAAAAAAATATCATTTTTTGGTTTAATTTTAGAGAATTGTGTTGATGAATTTTATGCAAAATTTTGAGGGTTGCAAATCTGTTATATTAGTCACGTTGATCAAAATGTTCCCCAACTGTCAAAAATTGAAAGTAATATTATTTTTTTTATACAGTCGACGCTCGATATAACGACCGTCTCCGTCCTACAGAAAACGGTCTTTATAACGAGTGGTAGCTATAAGAGGTAGAACATAGAGTATATTGGGATACAGTTGGGGGTTTTCTCACCGGTCGTTATATATTATAACGAACGTCGACTGTATTAACTTAAACAACTCATCTATGCAGAGAAGAATAACACCTTGTTTTTGGCATTGTGACAAAAACGTGGCTAGCACACAGAAATAAATATTAAAAATTTGTTCTAACTGTTATGTTAGTCACAATGGAATTACCCTAATGTTAATTATGAGACATATTAGTTATTATATCCACGATTTGTGCCTAAACTTATGTGGCGCAGTATAGCCTATTAAGGCTGTTGCACCATAAAAACCAACCAACCTAAATTTATACGTTTCGTAACAGCTCCGTCATTTCAGGTTTCAGGGGGGGGGGGGTCAATTGCCCCCCCCCCCTGGAAAATCAACTTTGGAAAATCAATGTATTTACATATAAGTAGGCGTGGTTTTTGTCATTTTTTGGAAAATTTACATTGATTATACATCCTTTACCCCCCCCTGGAAAAATTCGAAATGACGGTTCTGTTTCGTAACTAATTATGTTCTAATTATTTTGCAGATATTAAGCAACAAAATTTGTTATTAAGCAACAATTTTCCCTAAAATGAAATAAAAATAATTTATTTTCTTTAAAAAATAAGCATTTTTCTTCACCTTCCTCTTTAATCTTTCGCCTTTATTGCTCACGGAAGGCATTTTTTCCGCATGAACTAGAGTTCGGAGAGGGAAAATTACCTATTATGGATCGTTTTAAAGGGAACAGTTTGTAATAGGGTATGCTACAACTTTTGTTTTCTCTTTATCATTATAGTTACGTTACAGTAATTGCCAAACTGTAGTTGTATGGCAGTTTTCGATAGAAACATTCTTATTCATTCTCTCGTTAGAAACTATGTTGCGTTTTAGTCCTTTAAATAGTTCTTGTTCACTTATACGTCTCCCTCACTTATTCACCTTTTTCTCTTGGTCTCTTGGGCCGGCGTATGAGTGAGAGTTCACTGTAGCTGCTTTATTCTATTTTTAGATATTAATTGCCAAATGTATGTTGTGTTGATAGGATTTTTGGCATATTACCTTGAAGCGTTAAACAATGCGATGGGACAGCCAAGAGACTGTGTTTTTAGCACTTAGATAATTTCTAGAAAAAAAATTGTTATCGCTTCAAATACAATTGGGCCACAGTGTATTAATGCAGCGATAATTACTTTATTACACTTTATTATTTTTAAAATCCTCGATCCGGACAGCCAATTACGAGTTTACAGAGAATCGCCCTTACAAGAGTTTTGTTTCAAAGGGTTAAAATATCGAAATTTTGCAATTAATATGAATTTTTGCAGCTCAGCGGAGGACTTGGATATTGAACGAGACCAGAATATTTTTTTATGGACAAAAGGGTCTTGCTGTGTAACTGTTTTCATAGCAGACAGTTAAATAATAAATAACGTTTAAAAAAGAGGTCTAAACATTTAACAAATTTTAATTAAAAAGCTAATTTTTGCACATTTGGCATAACTTTAAGAGCCTGGTGAGAGGAGGGAGGGGGTAAATATATTTTAATAACAAAATATTTTTTTTTAGAAAATTTCGTGCACTTTCAATGTACTTCTTTGGATCCCACTTACGTAACATTCGTATACATGTATACGAGTACAGAAGTACCAAACGCATACGCTCGGACGTATTCAGTATCAAAATTCTCTTTGATTTGCATCATTGTTTCTTGATGTTAGCAATCATCCTTAGCAGGAAACCATACGATAGTGTAAAAATGATTTTTTTTTAAGAGTAGCAATCGAAAGAGGATTGTAAAACATATTTCTGGGCGCATGCAGTTTTGCCCTCGTAACCAAATTATCAAAATATGACGAGCTTTTAAAGTTTGTAAAGATTTTAAGAAAAGTCGCCAACTTTCACGAGTTTCAGTGAGTAATGGCAGACATCTTTCACGTGAGTTGCAGATAAATGTCCCTCATGGAAAGGACGGTGAAATTAGCGTGATTCATTTCTCGCCAAGACTTTAAATTTGGCAATTCTCTTAAAATTTCGCCAAATTTTCACGATCTTACTAGTTGCTTGGCCCGGCGTTGCACGGGCTACCTCTGAACAAAAATTAACAAAGCTTAAATATTTTATATGACGGCGTCTTACTAATTATTTTCCAAAGGTTCTTTTATTTTCGAGTTTTCCCGTGTAACTATTTACTATATATTTATCATATACATAACTTTTTGTTTGTGCCAAGTCTTTTGGGCGCTTGTCACATAAGAAAAATGTACAAGTCCCAATCGGGATTCATCAATGTAGAAATTTTAGCTTCATTCCTCGCAAAACTTCTTAAGGTATGACGACCGTGCTTATAGCTAAAAACGTTTCATTTCACCATGGTATCGTTGCATTGCACGATTTCTTGATTCTTGAGCGACTTATACCAAATTTAGTCAGCCTCCGTTCTTGCAATGATCCATCGGTATACTGCCGTGCTAAGCGCAAAAGTGGTATCTACAGTAGAGCTCAAACTGAGATATTGCTCAAAGTTTTGGGCGTTCATGTATTTGATTCAAAGATACATTTTGCGATTTTTAAAAAAAATATTTCCCGTCTTCAAATGACTGTAAAACTTTGTATTTCGATAAAATATGCCGTTAAGAACCCCCTGATGACAATAATTCAATTTTATTAAAAGTGCAGATTCGACTTTTGTGCTTAACACGGCAGTATACCAATTTTTGCATCTTTTCTTGTGACGTCTGTATGTACGTGTATATGTATGTGCGTATGTATGTACTTGTACATATCTCGCATAACTCAAAAATCGTAAGAAGTTGAAGATTTTAATTCTGCATGTTGGCTTCAAGAGGGGTCGAGTTATGCACCCCCCCCCCCTTTCTGGTTGTATTCGAATGTTCCAAAGGGAGTCTTTCGCCCTTTTTTGGGGTAATTATATTAAATTCAATGCAGACGGGGGGGGGGGGGTAAGTGAGGTTATGATTTGTAACAACTTGGCGATATATCTCCGAGCTAAGTTTTTAGCGTCAACTTGGTAACGTATCGCTACGTTGGAGAACAATTTGGCGAAAAAAAATATTTTTCGAATTTGAGTTCAATTTGGTGCGAAATATCCAATGAATGATGCAAAAATCGCCGATAGAAGGTGACTCATAGTGAAACATTTTGATTCGTAACAAACTAAGGATAGTCTCTGGAGTTAGCGACAAAAACAACCGAAATATTTCACTTCCGGATACCAGTGTGAAATTTGGTACAGAGCTTATGTACATATACAAGAACAAAAAATCGCCAGGAGACACTTGATCAGGGGTCATGAACTCCCGTGATGACGTCATCAAGATGGCCGCTTTTACAGGTAAATACGTTCGTTTAATTGCTTAAAACTCCATCATAGATTGAAATATTGCAAAACTCAAATGTATCATCTGAAAGCTCTTTGAAAGAGCTATTTAGAAAGATTTAATTTTTATTTCTGAGGTCAAGGTCCCACCTGTAATGACGTCATCAAAATGGCCGCTTTTACAGGTAAATACGTTTGTTTAACTCCCCCTAAAACTCCATCATAGATTTAAATATTTCAAAACTCAACTATATCATCTGAAAGCTCTTTAAAAGATCTATTTAGAAAGGTTTAATGTTTCTTTCTGAGGTCAAGGGCCCACCTGTGATGACGTCATCAAATGGCCGCTCTTACAGGTAAATACGTTCGTTTAACTGCTTAAAACTCCATCATAGATTGAAATATTGCAAAACTCAAATATATAATCTGAAAGCTCTTTAAAAGAGCTATTTAGAAAGATTTAATTTTTCTTTCTAAGGTCAAGGGCCCACCTGTGATG
>JAXGGA010003664.1:0-98917 GCA_038373865.1 Uloborus plumipes | reverse complement strand
CTTCAGCGTACGCATGCGCTACGCGTCTAAAATTCTAATAATTTGTATATCATACCCTACTTTGCATTTGCTGAAAATTTCAGCCCATTTGCGCAAGTCCTTCATGGTGTTGCAATTTTCACAAACATGAGTTTATTTTGGGTGCCACCCAGTGTAGTGCCCCCACCCCTCTCAGTGATGCTACTGAATATTATTGTATTCTCTACTTTTCTTTCTTCATTCCACTTTCTTTTCTCTCTCTATCTCTCTTTGTTGAGCCAAGAAAGAAAAAACGGGTACCACCTGGTGCTACCTGTGAGCCATCCTATGCAGCGCTGACCTGGGCCGCTCCTTAAAACGGGCCCCTAACTGAACAAGTTCTTCACACATTCAAAATTTACAAAAAATTAATATGTGATTTTTGATAACTTCTAAGTTCCAAACCCCTTTGAATAACTTCCATGTTTTAGAATAACAAGATAAGTTTGAAAGGTTAAGATCCTAGAGTTAATCCAATATAATACAATTTGTACTGCAGAGTTCTATTACAGCGAAGTAGAAGCTATGGCTACGTGTTTGAGATTAAGAAAGGTAGGACAATCATTTAAAAGATAACCAAGAATTTATTGGTCAAACATTTAAAAGAATAATATTACACAAACCATTTAAACTTAAGGAAAACCCTGGCCATAATCCCAAAGGCGAAAAAAACCTCCGGCCCTCGATGCCGAGCCTACCTCTGAGCGGGCAGCGATGAAAAAGAGAGAACGATACAGATACAGATACAGATAGTTGATTATTATCAAGCCGGTGCGGAGCACCTTTACTCGTATCTGAAGGGGGGAAAATGGCGTTGGAGATGCCATGAGAACTCCGAAGAGGATCTGAATGGGGAATGGGGGAAAATGCGGCTCAGAATATGTAGCATCTGGAAGGGAAAGGAAAAAAAGGGGGGAAGGAGAGGTGGGGAGCCGAAGGTGCCGGCGCCAAGAAGGCGGGGCTAAGCAGAGATGGTGCGAGCGAGGACCTGAAGGTTCTCGATCATGACGTCGATGAGGGATTTCATCTGAGCAGGAGAGCCATGAGCTGGAGCCGGGGGCTTGCTTCTGGTGGCAGGAAATGAGGAGGGCTTCCTTTCGGTATTCCGGATTTTCGGACGTCTAGGGCAGTTCCAATCAGATGCGGAGTGGTTCCCGTCACAGTTGACGCATTTCCGTTCAGTCTTGTCCGGGCAACTCCGAGAGTCATGAGGTCCAGTGCAGTAGCGGCATACCGTTTTCTTTTTCATAGATGTGCTGAGTGGGAAAAACCTTGGCAGTTATAGCATTGGGTGATGTCATTTTCCCTTTTCTTCAGTTTCTCCCATTGGATACGGAAATGTCCTATTGTTCTTCTCTGTGTAAGTCCATGGTTTTCCTCTGTCTGGGGTGCTATCACCAGGAAGATAGGGATGGGGGTCATGTCTTTTTTCGTAAATTGTACAATCTTGTCAATCTTGTGTCCATTTTCAAGCAATTCCTCTTCAATTTCTTTGACGGGGTAGTCCACAGGTAGGCCGCGTATTACTTTCTTGAATGGGATTTGGTCGGCGGGTCTCCTCGTCCAGTATTCGACTTCATTCTTTTCAGCAAAGGTCTTGATCTTTTCATAGTCGTCCTGACTGCCAGGCTGTATCTTGATTTCATTTCCTCTGACGTTGACTTCGATTTCCTTCTCAGCAAGGTCCGAGATTTCCTTGATAATAGTAGCTGGTTTCGTCACATTTGCAATGTTGATGAACGGGCATGAGGGCTTGCGCTTGCTAACGACGGCAGCGTAGGATGGCCGGTTGACTTGTACGGATTTCTCGCTCTTTTCAGGTTGGTCGTCCATTGCTTCGTCTTCCTTATCCTTTAAGACTGTCTCCATGATTTTAAGTCTTTCTTCCCATTTCTTTTCTTGTTCGTCGGTCAGCTTAGCTTGCTTGTTCCAGGCCGCTTGAATAACTCCTAGAAAGTCAGCATAGGCGATTAAGTCGTCGTCATTTACTTCGTATGTGTTTATCAGCATTCGTATCTTAGAAGCCAGATGATCTAAGGTTGTTTGTATTTTCCGTAGAGTGCTTAATACACTGCAGATGTTAATGCGATCATGGGCTAAGGAACATGAGAAATTGTATTGCTTGAAAATGTCCTCAATACTAGTAAATTCCGTTCTCGTGGGGGACTCCTGGGTTGAACTGGCAATCGATGTATTCAATGACGATGCAGGCGTCGAGCTCCTGAGTCTTTTTACTTCATCTTCGGTGAAGCCGGGGTAATCGGGTTTCCAGATACGCTGGGCCTTTCTGCCGTCGACTGACAGAGGCAAGTCTTTGGGTCTACTTCCCATGGGGTCCAGAGTCTGAATGACTGAGTCTCTGATTCTCCTGCTGAGTCTGAAGAGAGAACGAGTCCAATCGTTCACTATTTATCTACCAATCATTTGCATATGATTGGGCATCTGGTGATGCCAACCTAAAACTGCAAGCAGAATCAGAAGAGTTGAGAAGCGCCCACCTAATTTGAATACCAACTTCATTCTAATACATTATATTACATTAAGCATGAGAACTCGATCGAACATCGTATGAACGTCGTTTTACGCTATCAAGTCCCCCCTTCTCATTCCCTAATGCTATTCAAACTTTGGGTCCTCATAATTTCAAAAAAAAAAAAAAAAAAACCCAAAATTTTACAAATGGCCAGGTTTAACCTTTTACAATAGTCCGGGAGCTAACTGTCAAAAATCAATGGAATACTGCAAATCGTGATAAGAAGATGCCACTTGGTAGGAATGTTGTTAATGGCTATACAATGAAATTAAGACCCAGAGGCACTTTCAAAAACCGTTTTAATCCAAGATGGCGGCGTTTTTCAAAATGGCGGCCTATGCTACTGCTTTTGCAATTTAACTCACACAAAAGAGGTTTTTATATCAAATTATATGTTTTTCAGGCCGAGGATTTCAATTAGTATGTTGAAAAAAAGCTAAATGTTCATTTTGATGTGTATTTTTTTATTTATTTTTAAGAATTATATTGTTTACGAGAAGACTGACTACATGTAGTATCCAAAATCTTTTAGAAAGTTAGCCAAATTGCGACCGAAGAAAATAAACTGGGAAACCTGGTGCGGTGGTAACCTAACCATGCTCAAATTAGTCTCCTAAGAACTCCACACACATCTCCCAGCGGTGCTGCTATTGTTAGAAGCATTCCGAGAAGGCCCGTTTAGTCTGTGGATAGCGACAAAAACAGCCGAAATATTTCACTTCCGGATACCAGTGTGAATTTTGGTACAGAGCTTATGTACATATACAAGAACAAAAAACCGCCGGGATACACTTGATCAGGGGTCATGAACTCCCGTGATGACGTCATCAAGATGGCCGCGTTTACAGGTAAATACGTTCGTTTAATTGCTTAAAACTCCATCATAGATTGAAATATTGCAAAACTCAAATGTATCATTTGAAAGCTCTTTGAAAGAGCTATTTAAAAAAATTTAATTTTTCTTTCTGAGGTCAAGGGCCCACCTGTGATGACGTCATCAAAATGGCCGTTTTTACAGGTAAATACGTTTGTTTAACTCCCCCTAAAACTCCATCATAGATTCAAATATTGCAAAACTCAAATATATCATCTGAAAGCGCTTTAAAAGATCTATTTAGAAAATATTTAATTTTTCTTACTGAGGTCAAGGGCCCACCTGTGATGACGTCATCAAAATGGCCGCTTTTACAGGTAAATACGTTCGTTTAACTCCCCCTGAAACTCCATCATAGATTTAAATATTTCAAAACTTAACTATATCATCTGAAAGCTCTTTAAAAGAGCTATTTAGAAAGATTTAATTTGTCTTTCTAAAGTCAAAGGCCCACCTGTGATGACGTCATCAAAATGGCCGCTTTTACAGGTAAATACGTTTGTTTAACTCCCCCTAAAACTCTACCATAGATTCAAATATTGCAAAACTCAAACATATCATCTAAAAGTTTTTTAAAAGAGCTATTTAGAAAGATTTAATTTTTCTTTCTGTGGTCAAGGGCCCACCTGTGATGGCGTCATCAAAGTGGTCGCTTTTACAGGTAAATACGTTTGTTTAACTCCCCCTAAAACTCCATCATAGATTTAAATATTTCAAAACTCAACTATATAATCTGAAAGCGCTTTAAAAGATCTATTTAGAAAGATTTAATTTTTCTTTCTGAGGTCAAGGGCCCACCTATGATGACGTCATCAAAATCGCCGCTTTTACAGGTAAATACGTTTGTTTAACTACTTAAAACTCTATGATAGATTGAAGTATTGCAAAACTCAAATATATCATCTGAAAGCTCTTTAAAAGAGCTATTTAGAAAGATTTAACTTTTTTTTCTGAGGTCAAGGTCCCACCTGTAATGATGTCATCAAAATGGCCGCTGTTACATGTAAATACATTTGTTTAACTCCCCCTAAAACTCCATCACAGATTTAAATATTTCAAAACTCAACTATATCATCTGAAAGCGCTTTAAAAGATCTATTTAGAAAATATTTAATTTTTCTTACTGAGGTCAAGGGCCCACCTGTGATGACGTCATCAAAATGGCCGCTTTTACAGGTAAATACGTTCGTTTAACTCCCCCTGAAACTCCATCATAGATTTAAATATTTCAAAACTCAACTATATCATCTGAAAGCTCTTTAAAAGAGCTATTTAGAAAGATTTAATTTGTCTTTCTAAAGTCAAAGGCCCACCTGTGATGACGTCATCAAAATGGCCGCTTTTACAGGTAAATACGTTTGTTTAACTCCCCCTAAAACTCCACCATAGATTCAAATATTGCAAAACTCAAACATATCATCTAAAAGCTCTTTAAAAGAGCTATTTAGAAAGATTTAATTTTTCTTTCTGTGGTCAAGGGCCCACCTGTAATGGCGTCATCAAAATGGCCGCTTTTACAGGTAAATACGTTTGTTATACATTTTCAATTTAAAATTGTTATAACTTTTCAACTATTTGTCTTAGAAAATAAAACCAAGCCCTATAAAATAGCTCTTTGAAAGCGCTTTCGGATGATATATTTCAGTTTTGCAATATTTAAATCTATGATGGAGTTTTAAACAATTGCATGAGCGCATTTACCTGTAAAAGCGGCCATTTTGATGACGTCATCACAGGTGGGCTCTTGACCTCAAAAAGAAAAAATAAATCTTTCTAAATAGACCTTTTAAAGCGCTTTCAGATGATATATTTGAATTTTGAAATATTTAAATCTATGATGGAGTTTTAGGGGAGTTAAACAAACGTATTTACCTGTAAAAGCGGCCATTTTGATGACGTCATTACAGGTGGGACCTTGACCTCAGAAAGAAAAATTAAATCTTTCCAAATAGCTCTTTCAAAGAGTTTTCAAATGATACATTTGAGTTTTGCAATATTTCAATCTATGATGGAGTTTTAAGCAATTAAACGAACGTATTTACCTGTAAAAGCGGCCATCTTGATGACGTCATCACGGGAGTTCATGACCCCTGATCAAGTGTCTCCCGGCGGTTTTTTGTTCTTATATATGTACATAAGCTCTGTACCGAATTTCACACTGGTATCCGGAAGTGAAATATTTCGGCTGTTTTTGTCGCTAACTCCACAGACTAAACGGGCCTTCTCGGAATGCTTCTAACAATAGCAGCACCGCTGGGAGATGTGTATGGAGTTCTTAGGAGACTAATTTGAGCATGGTTAGGTTACCACCGCACCAGGTTTCCCAGTTTATTTTCTTCGGTCGCAATTTGGCTAACTTTCTAAAAGATTTTGGATACTACATGTAGTCTTCTCGTAAACAATATAATTCTTAAAAATAAATAAAAAAATAAACATCAAAATAAACATTTAGCTTTTTTTTCAACATACTAAATGAAACCCTTGGCCTAAAAAACATATAATTTGATATAAAAACCTCTTTTGTGTGAGTTAAATTGCAAAAGCAGTAGCATAGGCCGCCATTTTGAAAAACGCCGCCATCTTGGATTAAAACGGTTTTTGAAAGTGCCTCTGGGTCTTAATTTCAATGTATAGCCCTAAACAACATTCCCACCAAGTGGCATCTTCTTATCACGATTTGCAGTTTTCCAACAGTTAGCTCCCGGGCTACAAAAAACAATTTAACAATAAACAATTAACAAAAATGGATATCATATCCAAACTCATCTTGTCCGTCAGAATTAGATTCTTCACATCAGGTTCTCACAAACAAGTACTTGACAATCAATCCCAAGTCCAAGGATTCACAACAGTCCTGATGACAGTTCAATTCTTTTCTTGATAGAAGACACTATCCTATCTACACTGGTCAAACTGTAATACAAAAACTCAAACCAGTACATAGAATTCGAAAAAAGAACATGTGTGCAAGCACAACATTTTACACAAGTGAAATATTGTACCATAAAAATTGAATTTATACAAAAATTACATAATGATACCCCAAAAATATTTTTACAAAAACTATTTTATACTACCAAATATTAAGGAAAAATTTGTTCACAAAAACGATTTAATTCGAAACGGGTCAACGGCTTCGTAAAAATATCTGCCCGATTTGATTTACTGCCTACATGTTTTACGGTAAAAATGTCCCGTTGAACTAAATCACGTACAAAAAACAATTTTACATCAATATGTTTGGTACGATGGTTTTCAATCGGTGATTTTACAAAATCAATTGCAGATTGATTATCAACATACATCACAGATTTAATTTTACCTTTTCTAATCATCCCCCATCGCAAACATTTATTTAATACACGTTCAAACCACATGAGCTCTTTAGAAGCTTCACAAAGGGCAACAAACTCGCTTTCCATCGTAGAAAAACTGATACAGCGTTCTTTAAATGTTCGCCACTCAATCGGCGAATTATCCAACAAAATTAATTCACCCCCAAGTGAAGTTCGATCATCTCGATTCGTTGCATAATCAGCGCCTGAAAAAGCTACTAATTAGGTTCTAGTACAATCTAAACAAAGTTTTAACTCTCTTGTTTTAAAAACATAACCCAACAGTTTCAATAGACCGTTCCAATGAATCTTTCCGGGATTAGATTGAAATTGACTAAATATGTTGACCGAATAAGAAATGTCTGGTCTAGTTCTACTCGCAATGAAAGACAGACAGCCTAACAAATTACGATAAGGAATTTTTGACATCTCTACTATTCACTTTCAGTACTAGGGCAATTTAACTTTGAAAAAACAGTGCCTTTACAAATCGGCAATGATGAAACTGACAAATTAAAATATTTAAAATTTTCATAAACTTCAGTAATGTAACTTGTTTGAAACAAATTTAAACCATTTTCAGTTCGTTCAAATTATACACCCAGTAGTTTCTTAGTTTTGTCAAGAACTTTTAAGTCAAAATTTTCCTTAAGTAAATTTAAAACACTAGTTAACATTTCTTCCTTACGTGCAAGTAAAACAATATCATCAACATACAATAACAAAATTACACATGAATTATAAATATATACACAATTACACTCTTCAAATTTATAAAAACCAATTTTTAACAAAACACTATTTATTTCAAAAAACCACATACGGCCGCTTTGGTGCAAACCATAGATTGCTTTGTTTAACTTACAGACTAAATTTTCTTTGCCTTTTACAGCAAATCCCGGCGGCTGCTTCATAAAAATATATTCATTTAGAGGTGCATATAAGTAGGCATCTTTTACATGGCACTGCAAATCAAACCAATCGTCAGATACTTTTAGGGAAAAGAAAAATCGGACCAATGAAAAATGAATTGTTGGACTAAAGGTCTGATCATATGAGTCGGGGGATTGTGCATATCCTTGAGCAACAAGTCTCCCACGATACCGAACAATTTTTCCTGATTCATCCCTTTTAACAGTAAATACCCATCTAGATCCAATTGGTTTTACATTAGCAGGCAAAGATGTTAAATCCCACACTTTCCTAGAATTCATCACCTCTAATTCTGTTTTCATTGAATTTAACCACTGGTCTTTTTGCTTTGACTTAAGAACCTGTTTGTAACTCTTAGGAATTACAATTTCACCATCTAGTCATAAGTTACAAACATTAGAATGAACAGTTTGATCAGAAATTTCACCTTGATATAAATTTTTACCGCTAAAATCAAATAAATGTGGTTTAAAAACAATAGATTTCTTTTCACAATATTTTTTAACATCATTTAAAGAGCGCAATCTTTCAGAATCATGTTTCTCGTAAAAATAAATGTCAGTGCGTGTGCCATCCGACCTTGGGACCGCTTTTCTCTCCCAGTCAGCTTCACGAAGCTGTGACCTTGATGCAATTTCCTCCCCTTCGCTTTCTTCACCGCTAGTTTCATTTTCACTTTCTGATGATAAGGGTTGAAACTGTGTATTGGGGCTTTCATTTCCGCGATCTGATTCTGAAACAGATTCGCTTTCCGAAATTTCGGAATCTGATTGCATTTCTGACCAGGTTAAACAGGGACCCAGCACTGCTTCTTTACATTCATTTTCAAAAACATCTTTATAATAAACATTTTCATTAAATTTTACATTTATACTTTCTACAATTTTGTCATCTTCGGGAATCCAAACACGAAAACACTTAGTGTTAAAAGCATAACCCAAAAATATGCCTTTTTTGGCTTTTACATCGAGTTTGTTTCGTAACTGACGGGGCGTTCCTAGATAACACAAAATACCAAATGATTTGTCATGACGTACACTTGGCTTACGCTTACATTACAATTCAAAGGGTGTTTTAGTTTGCCCTGAGTGACAAATCCTATTCCATGTATAGTTGAAATAAAGCATGGCCTTAGGCCAAAAACGCTTACTCAGGCCGCTCTCCTCCAATAATACGGTGGCTGAATTGGCTGCTGAGCGGTTGAACACCTCTGCAAGTCCGTTCATTTTGGGACTATATGTGTTTGTCAATTCATGTTTTATACCATTATCTAGCAAATAGTTGTCAAAAACTTTATTTACGAACTCCCTCCCGTTGTCAGTTCGAACAGCTTTCACTTTACAGTTCAAAAATCTCTCAGCACGCTTAATGTGCCGAATAAAAATTGCTGTAGCTTTGCTCTTTTCACTTATTGGGTACAAGGCAGACTTTCTGGAAAAGTTGTCAATTATCGATAAATAAAAACGTTCCCCCTTATTGCCCTTAATATTAGCTGGCCCCCAAATATCTGCGTGAAGGAGCTCAAGGGGACACTTAGACCGTATTTTTCCTATCGGTTTAAAAGAAACACGTTTAAATTTACCGAGTTTGCAGTTCTCGCAATCAATTTTCACATTTTTGAACTTGGGCAGGCCATGGACACATTCAAATTCACCACTTTTTCTGATACTGTCAGTGTTGATATTTGCCAGCCTTCGATGCTAAAGTTCCAATTTTTCAACATGAGAACTTTGAATATTTTCACTTTGAAAATGGTCATTATTTTCACTTAATTTTACATTTTGGTTAAAAAATTTATTGTTATACAAAATTTTAGGTTTTACAAAATATATGCCATTTCTCTTTCAATATCTTCCATGTTGTTTGATCTGAAGATTGGTGGTTTACAGCCGTAATGTCAATGGCTGATGCCGTGCCATTTGTCTTTGAGAGGTAGGTTGGTTCCCCGTTGTTGAAAACTGAGAAGTCTAGGTCGTTAAGCATGTCTTCTATTTGGGATCCTTTCGAGTCAAGATTCTGTGATCCCCATGTCGGGCTCTTCGCATTGAAATCTCCGAGAATGATTTTGGTGTTGGAATTTGTCTGCAACAGCCTGCCAAGGAGTTCGGTATTAATACTGGAATTGTCCGGGTGATAGGCATTTACAATCGTGAATTCGTGATGCGGTAGGACCATGCAGATTGCTATCATTTCTGTACTACTCTCGCTCTCAGTGTCAGCCATCGTTGGTAGTGAGATCTCGTAGAATTTAATTTCTTTCGTTTTGATGAGAAAAGCCAGGCCTCCTCCAGAACGGTCTTCTCTGTCTCTGCGTAGAGTAGTATACCCCTTGGTGGAAAGCTTTAACTTAGGGTTGAGCTTCGTTTCCTGTAGACAAGCAATGTGCACATTGTATTCACGAAGGATGTCGGCCAGTTCATTAGTCTTTTTCTGAGTACCATTAATGTTCAATTGCAGTATATTCAGTGTTTTATATTTCTCACCTGCAGCCACTGTTACTGCTGGCGCGTCGGCTTCCCCGGACGCGGTAATATTTTCGTGCAGTGTTTCAGATTTCTCGTCAGCAGCCACTGTAACCACTGGCACGTCGGCTACCCCGGACGCGGTAACATTATCGCTATCACAAAATATTGCACAATCCATAGAAAAAAACTGTTGCCAGAGCCTCGAGAGGTTGGACTTCTGCCTGTTGGTTCGCGGGAGGTATTTTATTTCCCTCCTACCACCCATCGGAAATCGATGGAGGTACTCCCCGATCCACCACCTTGGGGACACTTTCTCTAGGGGTTACAGGCTACCCCGAGGGATTGAGGTAGTTAAGTGTTGCAAATGTTTGAGACTTTCATCTTTGTCTATATCCAACATTAAAGGATTTTTTGGCTGAAGGTACTCTTCACTTTTTCCACCCCCTTCATCGCCATTGCTTCCCTCTTTTTCCGTGTATACTTTATAAATACAACATAGCATACACCCTATTGGGAAATTCTCACTTGGAAATATATTGCAGATGTTTTTGTACATTTTCCAAGATGCTGCTCTCAAAGCAGCAGATTTCATTTTCGTTTATACAAATACAAATGCAACGACCAGCAGCAGGCTCTGGGCCCAACTGGGCTGGTACTAGTCAAATTAAAGACCCCAATGAAGATCAATGGCCCTCTTAAAGCTATCTACTTCATTGCTCCTTACCGCCTCTTCCGGTAAACTGTTCCAAGTTCCCACTACCCTCTGCTAAAGTAGTAATTTTTTTGAATTTCCAGGTTAGCCTGAGGTTTAAACAGCTTAAAACAATAACCCCTTGTCCTGCTTTCCATGCAAAAATCCAACCCTGCAACATCATTCATTTTCATAAATTTAAATAACTGAATCATCTCCCCTCTGGTTCTCCTTTGCTCAAGACTACATATTAAGCATTCTAAGTCTGGAATCATAGTCTAGATTAGAAAATTCGTTTACTAACCTTGTAGCCCTTCTTTGTACCCTTTCTGATACATTAATATCTTTCTTCAGATAAGGAGAGCAAAACTGAACAGCATACTCCAAATGAGGTCTTACCAAACTTCTATATAGAGGCAGAACAACCTTTTTAGATTTGTTTGAAATAGATCTATTAATAAACCCAAGCATCCTATTGGCTTTGTTACTAGCTATGCTGCACTGTTGGCTGAACTTGAAGTCCTGATTTATTAAGACACCTAGATCCATAACATTATCTGCCTTACGAATGACTGAACCCTGTAAATAATAGCTTGTATGCTTATTTGGATGACCTAAATGCAGCACTTGACATTTCCCAACATTAACTGCCATACCCCACTTGTCTGCCCATTTAGTAATATGATCCAAATCCTGTTGCAGCTTATTTACTTGTTCGTCGTTTTCTACAACCCGCATAATTTTTACATCATCAGCAAAACAATTCATGTTTCCTGAAACATTTTCATGAATATCATTCATAAAAATAATAAACAAAAGGGGACCTAAAACTGATCCTTGGGGGACCCCACTTAAAACCTCACTCCATTTAGAATGGTTACCCCTAACAACTACTCTTTGTTTCCTTCCTGTCAGCCAATTTCTAACCCAAACTAGAATTTTACCCCCTATTCCTATATCAGCTAATTTACTGAGTAGTGCTACATGAGGCACCTTGTCGAAAGCTTTTTGAAAATCTATGTAAACAACATCTACACACTTTTTGTTATCTAAAGCCATGGTAACCTTGTCGTAGAAATGTAATAAATTAGTAGCACATGATTTACCTTTCCTGAAACCATACTGCAAACTAGTCAACAGCCCATTATTTTCTAAGAAATTCATAAGTATGTAATTGTATCAAACTGTTCATGAGAGAAACCTAACCTGGCAGCATTGTAAGGGATAGTCATTTGTTGAGGTTATCATCTGTAAGTATAATCCCATTTTAAGTCGTCTTACTAGCTCTTAATCATTCATTGTCACTTGAATCAGAGTCCATGGCAAATCTCTCTACATTTTAAAAACATAATGTACTCATAAGTCAAGTGCTTTAAAATTGTGTTCCTAAAGCTATTTAAATATTTTCCTATGAGTCCTTTAAAAAAATTGGGAGTCCTTAAAAAGTCCTTAATTTTCATTTTCAAAAATGAGTATGGACCCTGTCATAATATTAATTTTGATCAATGTTTCAAAAATTTTACAAACCACTGAAGTTAGACTCACAGGCCTATAATTTCCCGCATTGCCTCTAGACCCTTTCTTGAAGAGTGGTGTAATGTTAGCTAGTTTCCAGTCCTCTGGCACTATCCCTGAGTTATACGACGCATTGAATATATTAACTATAACGTCCACTAATTTTGAAAGTTATCTTTTTTATGAGAAGGATGTTGGCATCGTTTTGACGCTCCCCAATATAGACCGTAATTGTAACGATGAAATGCAAATACTATCATTTTCTTGTATATTCTTTCCAGATCTACTGCTAATCGAATCACGTTCACTGATATGTGTGTCAATAATTTTCATTCCTTCTTTTTCTAACCATAAGAAGAGTACCTTCCGCCAAAAAATCCTGTAATGTTGGATATAGACAAAGATAAACATTTACAAGACTTAACTGCCTCAATTGCATCTGACATGTCTCCTATGCCAAACGGAATAAAGAGATATAACAAAAAACGTCGCCTGAACAAATACAAAAATGTTGTTTTTGACGTTTCCGGAGTATTTTCGGGAATTCATTTTCAATTTGGTTTCAACTGTATAACCACCTAATGATGCCATTTCAGACAGTTAGGAAATTGTGATGTAATAGTGCTATAAATAATAGCAATACATATTTTAAAACAGGTAATTGGCCTTTTTTCTCTAACGCCGAGAAACAATCATTTTGCAAAGTTTAGAGCCGAATCATGCAAAAACTGAAAGAGTATCCATAGGTATGTTAACAGATTGTGTTTCTGGGACAAGAAAGGCTTCTACTCCAGCTAGTTTTATTTCTGGTCACTCATGGTGCAAGAAGATAATGACCCTCAAAGTCATGTAATTTTGCTATTTCTGCAATTTCAGAGTCAAATATTTCAATGTGCAAAATATCAAGCACACATATCTTTATGTTTTTGGATACTACTCTTTAGTGGGTATTTACTGATATCTGCACTACAGTGGTACACTGTTGCCACAAGAAGATTTGGTCGGTCAAAGTTGCATTAAAAAGCTATTTTTCGTACAACTTTGAGTGACCTCTGACCTTTGCGCCAAGAGTCGTCCACAAATGATTATGTATTTACAGTTAGTGGGGATATAGTAGAACACAAAATAATTGTCAGTTCCACGGTTCACTCCTAAAGCAAAAAGTATTGGCTTAGCTAAGTTGGCATGTTTTTACTGAAAAAAAGAGCAAAATCCAACTTTGACCTCCCAAAACGGAAAGAAAAAATTTTTTTTTTGCAAAAATAAAAAAACACGTGTTTAATAATTTTAAATAAAGAACATATTCTGAAATTTTCAACAAAATAAAAATGTCGAGTTTTTTGACTGCCTGATTCTTAAAAAAAAACGGCTCTTAAAAAAAATTGCTTAACTAATGAATGTATTCTATTACAATGAGGGAAACTAATTCAGCCTTTTAATTTCAATCATAGTAATGTCAACGCATTTTGTTTTCATACTAAATATAATTTTGCAACCAATGCTAATGTTTGCTCATTTTGATCAAAAGGTCGTTTTGAACTGGAATGTGTAATTACACGGTGTTATGCAGTTTATCGTTAGCCAACAAATAGTGATATGGAAGCAGCCGGACCACAATGGCGGATTTACTTATATTTGGCCTGTGCAAATGCCTTTTTTGGGTCCAACTTGTCTAAGGTTAACATTTTAGGTCCTTATGTTGTGGGAGCCCTCGCATTTGCGACGTTTGAGATACGGTAAATCTGCCCACTGTTAACCCCTCTAGCAGCTAAAACAAAAGGCTATGATCTTGATGGCCTTCCAAAAATGCATAGCAAAACCTCCTTTTGATAGTCCCCATAGCTATTGTGTGTGCCCAGGCTCCTACATTGCTAACTTTGTCCCTAATTGACAGAAGTAAAAGATGATATAGAGAAAAGAAAAGGAAGGGGGGGGGGGGTGCTAATTTTTTTTAAACATTTTTTTCAACATTTTACATTTTTTTTTTACATTTTCTGGGGCCCCTAGATAACTGCCAAATAAGAAATCCGACCCTGGGCACATCTAGACTCAGGGCCGCCAACAATCTAAAAATGCCCCATGTCAGTATTATCCCCCCTTACCCCACCTCCTCTATATCATAAACTTACTGCCTGCAATCTACACTATTCTCTAAGCCGGCTCTCTCCATAAGCCGGTCCCTTAGTTTCCAATGAGGCTGACATAACTTCTTTACAGCCCTGCGCAGGCCTCTCATAGATATTGTTGAAGTGATGGTGACACCAAAATTAGAGGGCCTTTGAAGTTTCATTTATTAAAAAAGTGCTCCGAGTATTTAAAAATAAATAAACAAACTTTAATTGCAACCTGCCCTGCGACCTGCTGACCCTTTAGGCATTCGCCCGACCGCCCGATTGTCCAGTCCGGCCCTGCCAAGAAAGAGTTGTCAGAATAAAACAAAAGTTTTCATATCTGAGGATAACATTGATGTAAGAAAATGATTATAAGATGAAAACAAAAACGATCGTTTATTACAAGGAAAATCCTAAATGAATGGAGGTTTTAGTACCCTGTTATGCTTTCTCAGTGGTCATAAGTAACACGCTACAATTAGCAAAGCTACTGTAGTAGCTACATTTTTTAGTAATTTGTAGTGTAGAGCACGACTTTAAAAAAAGTAGAGTAGTGAGTAGCTCAATATGAAAAGATAGTAGTTCGTAGTAATTTCTATAAACTACTTTTGAATTTGTTAAAAAAAGGAAGAAACAAAGTTCAGTCTAATTTGACTGGTGCGAATTTCTGCAAATGCCGTAGGAACTCCTACAAAAACGTACAAGACAACCTTTATAGAATATTTTACTTTCTTCTTTTTCCATCACTCATGAAAGTACATTTTATTAAAAAGTATATTTTTTTAATAAATAATTTTGATTTTTTAAAGAAATCCAGGAACTGTGTGGAGCCCTAAAGCAGAATACTTAGTGACGTTATGCAACATACAATCATGTGACCAAAATTGTTCTGCAAGTACTTCAAACACAATATACCAGACGTGACATTTTTAAAAGCAGTGTCCTAAAAATCAAAACTTTCATGCAGGGCCATGAAAGGAATATTTGTTTATTTGTTCTGTACACTGTCTTACTGCAGAAAAAAGCCTGAAATTAAAATTTCAGATACACATTCTCGACAGAAAATGAAAAACCCTGTGCTGTGCCTCCATTCTCTACAGCTATAAATCCTGCCTCTGTTCCTTCAAACATGAAGGAACTGAGTGCTTTGACACCACATTCGAAGCAATGTTTTCACTGAGCATAAGAGTACATGGCCAATAAAGATGTTGAATTTAAATTTTTTGCCTTATTAGCTATAATCTTATGGATTGGTCTTCAAGGGAGGGCTTTTAAGGGGCATAAAACAGGTGTAGCTAAACATAATTTTCTGCAGAAATTCTGCTGATTTCTGAAAAGTTTGATATATCTTTTAACTGAACATATAATTTTGAGCAAAATCACAAAATCTACAGATTTTGTCTTGTTCGAAGTAAATCTAAAGTTCATACTAAGGTTGCAAAAAATTCAACCTTTTGATTTTCCACCTAGTAAGCATAATTTTCAGGAATTCTAGTTTTTTTTTTCCTAATTTGAAGAAATCTACAGAAATAGTGCTGAATATCTGCAAAAATTTTACCTTTAGTTTGAAAGACTAACTGCAGAAAATCTGTCTTTTCTGCAGAAATTTTTTCAGAACTTTCCCTCACATTTGAACAGAATTGTTCTGCAGTTAAGGTATCTGTTCTGCAATGCACGTTGCAAATTTAGCAGTGTTCTGCTTTGGAGGTGTGGAGTTTTGAGGAACTTTCCGTGAATTTTCTAGAATCAACATATTGCATAAGT
Source organism: Uloborus plumipes (assembly GCA_038373865.1). Lineage (NCBI taxonomy): Eukaryota > Metazoa > Arthropoda > Arachnida > Araneae > Uloboridae > Uloborus > Uloborus plumipes. The sequence goes on along the minus strand of JAXGGA010003664.1, from coordinate 82,678 downwards.
TTTCGCAGCTGCTCACCCGCCTGAGGTAGTAAGCAAGAAAATGAGTTTAAATTTGTTGGGTAGCTGGAAAAGTTTTCATTTTAAATTTATTGTGTGCTTTTTCAATTAAAAATGTGTTCAATCATTTTTTGTCCTTGAATTTGTCATACACTATTTTGCACCACGTACTGGTAGTTTTATGGCAAAAATATCAAAATCCCCATAACTCAGCAGAGCATCAAAAACATGGCACAGAGTTCACCTGTGTTATGATATCTTTAGAGCTTTTAATACTTCAGTGTAACTGTGTATAACAAGCATTTACACATACCTAATATAATGGCAAAAATAAAAATATGTCTGCTCACTTTCGAACCACTAAGCGATTCTGAAAAATCTAAATCGTAAATGGAAGAATAGCCATGAATAATTTGGGCAGAAGAAAAATTGAAATTATAATTGCTATTTGCTATCATAATTTCGATTTTTCTTCTGCCAAGAAATTGAGATTTTTGCAAATCCTATTACATTTGGAAAAATTCTGGTTTGACTAATGATTTAGCGAGCACGCTCCCCCCTTTCTTTAACAGTTGGAATCTTTCCTGTCAAAACTTTTTCCTGACGTTTTCTTGTATAATGATGCCCTCATTGTTCTGATGATGTAACCGTTTCCGGTTCCCTTCATTTGTGGTTTATTTATTTGTTTGCTTTCCTTTCTCCTTTACTTGACCGTGATTTCAAATTCAGGATCATATATCTGTTCTTGTGCATTGATGATAGGGATTGTATTTGATAGTCTTAAAACTTGCCAGATATTTTGTCCTTCCATTACCATAGTTTATTTTCCTCCCTTACCATTATAAACCATATAAATAAAATGACTATTAAAATTATAACGGTTTCTCATTGACAAATTACATAAAGCTGCATTGCATTAAAAAAAAACATTATTTTCTGTACCTAATAGGTTCTTGGTGAGCTAACTGAGATATAGTATTTTGGTAGCAGAAGGGCATTCTAAGTATCACCTTATAAGTAGACTTATTTCATGGCTGATTAAAAAAAAAAAACTTATTCGAAAGTTTTATTTGAAATGTAAAAGATAAAAGTTAACCTACCTATAATATTCTGAACCAAAAGTTTATTGAAATAACTGATTTCTGAAGAAAATTTGTGGCAAGTGGCAAAATATTATTTTTTTAAATTCAAGTGTCAAGTCTACTTTTTTCTAGAACTCATCTTTTCTTCAAAATCAAATAAAGCTTAATAATCTCAATGTCATTGCATTTATCAAAAGTTCCTTCTGTTCTTTCATAGTGCCACCTGATGCAATCATCTCTCTGCATCATATAATGTCAGGGTTCTACTGGCTAACTGACTCTGTAAAGCTGAAATTTAATATATATCTGTGAAACCATGAGTTATATGGGGTTATCACATGTAAAAGATATGTCTCTAACATCTTGCATGCAATATAAGTTTACAATTTTTGCTATAATAATGTTAGTTTGCCCATAAATAGCATTTTTACTTGATAGGTTTTATAATTCTTTCTGATGTATGAGTAAGATGATATTCTGTAAGTTCTGATGTATGATCTTGTTTTTCAACTTGTGATAAAACATTTCTCATTTGTATTTGACCAGGAAGCCATACGATAGTGCAAAAATGAAAAAAAAATAAATAAATAGCAATCAAAAGATGTAAAACATGTTTCTAGATGTATAAATTGTTTGCCCTCGTGTCCCTGTTGTTGAAAAAATGAGGTATTAAAAGTCTGCCGAAAATGTTAAGAAAAGTTACTAAATTTAGCGAGTTTGGATGAGTAGTGAAAGACATCTTTCACCCCCATTGCAGATAGGTGAATCTGGTAACTCCCAATTTCTCACAAAGTTTTTAAATTTGGTGCTTTTCTTTAAATTTCAGCAGATATTAATATATTTTATCTCGATAATGTGGGCACAAGGGCAAATACGTTTTGCATGTAAAATATGACGCAATATGCTCTTTCAATTGCTGCCTATCTTTATTTTTACTTTCTTTATTATTACTAATTTGTGTAAGTTCTCTGGTGAGTATTATAATGGTAGTAGTTTAATGTCCTTAATTGTTTGCACTTTATGTCGATTCTTCCAAATTTGACATTTTAGTTTTTTAACATTATACAGATGGGTGACAAAATAATACGAACACCTGTGAAATATCGAAAATTCTTTATTAATAGGGAGTTGGACCACCCTTTGACTGAATTACAGATTTAATACGACGTGGGATCGATGCATAAAGGTCATTGACAACGTCTAAAGGAATATTAAGCCATTCCTCTTGCAAAGCGGCCTCTAATTCTGAAAGATTTGATGGTGGTGGGAATCGGGAACGAAGTTTAGACTCCAAATATTGCCACAAATGTTCAATAATATTTAAGTCCGGAGACTGAGGGGGCCAGGCGATATGCTCAACTTCATTGTCATGCTCTTCGAACCATGTTTGGACGCACCTAGCGGTGTGGGTAGGGGCGTTGTCGTCTTGAAAAATCGGTCGCTCTCCAGGGAATACAGTCTGTACAAAAGGATGAACATGATCCTCCAGAACGCTTAGATAGTCATTAGATTTGATTCTCCCATGCAGAGGTACTAGTGGCCCAAGACCACGCCAAGAAATCGCACCCCAAACAATAATGAAGCCACCTCCATGTTTCACAGTTGGTAAGAGGCATTCAGGATCAAACGCTTCTTTGGGTGATCTCCAAATATAAACGCGTCCAGTGGTCTGAAATAAGGTAAATGATGATTCATCGGACCATATTACTTGCTGCCATTGCTGTGGGGACCAGCTTTTGTGACCTCTACACCACTGCCGGCGCTTGAAAGCATTGGCTGCTGTCACCAAGGGTTTACGAATTGCCACTCTCCCATAAATGTTTGCTGCATGAAGTTCTCTTTGAACAGTTCTTGCTGAAACGGGGTCCTGAAGATGACTGTTCATGGCTGATGTTATCTCGGATAACGATTGCTTGTGTTTTCGAGCAACTACGCGCTTCAAGGCACGTCTATCCCTATCATCAAGCTTTGACTTTCGGCCACTGTTCTGCTTTGAAGACTTCGTCTTACCTTCTTTCATGTATGCTGTCATAACCGCTGATACAGTACTTCTTGCAAACCCCAAAAGATTTGCTGTTTCTGTCACCGATGCTCCACTTAAACGCGCCCCAACAATCATCCCTCTTTGGAATTCTGACAGGTCAGACATTTCACCTTATAAAAGCTAGTTAGTTAAACTCACGCAACACAGGTGACTAATGTTGAGAGACTAATAGTTTCCTCTTCACGCTCACTAGGTGGCAGACTTCTGTTGCACGTGGCGCGGCTGTGCTGCAAGTATGAAATAAGTCATACTTTTTCACAGGTGTTCGTATTATTTTGTCACCCATCTGTATGTAGAGTTATTCTTGTACAGCATAACATTGTAAAGTTCTTATAAAACTTTCATTTTTCCAGAATGTATTTTTATCTTCACCTGCAACTTCATCCAATGATGGTATACTGATAGATTTATGCATAGCTTGCTACCATCGAGCTGTTTCTCTGGTTTTGTTACCATGCCGTCATGCTTGCCTTTGTAGTGTTTGTTTCGAATTTTGTGAAACATGCCCAATTTGTCGAGGACCTGCCAATTTCTATTTTGAACTATCCACTGTGCCTCGACAATAAATATGATATTCTTGTTTGTTTGAATTAGGGATGCACCAATAAGCAAATTGGCAGATTACCGATCAATCGGCTGTTCATAATCGGTCTATTAATCAGCTTGGTTGATTAATTATAATTTTTACTACTGTTAATGTCTTCAGCTCCCCCCCCCCCTTTTTTACAAGTTCGATTTTAGAAATACTAGTGATTACTTTATTTCTAAGAGATGTTTTCTCTGTTTTCCTAACTTTTCCAAAACAATTTCAAAATTTCATGCAATTTTTTTAGCTAATTTTCATATTATTGTAAACAAAGTAAACTAGACTTGTGAATTCAAATGAAAAACAGAGGAAAACACGCTAATTTAGTAGCGCTGTTAATTTACTTTTTACTCTTAGTTTCTATTTAGTTCAAAACATTCTTTGTGAAAATTATAAAGTTTTTAAGCATAAAAATGTTTCAACCTTGCAGATATGTGCATATTTATTCATATTGGGAGTATTCATTCATTAAGAAAATTATATTGGCTATGGGGATTTTTTTAATTTTTTAATACTTCGTTCCGTTGCAAAGATTTTGAAATATTCCTCTTTTTTGTACTCACTACATTTTCGTTCTGTATGTTACTCTTGTGGTTGCAGAAAGTTATTTATTTTTGTTTATAAATATTTTTCATGGTAAATTATTGTTCAAGGCATACTTAAAGTAATTTCATTTCAAAAATGTTTTTTCCCCTGTTTTAACAGCAAACTTTGGTTGGTTATAAATAAAATGAATTACGCATGTTTTTGGCATTCCAATGTAAAAGTCCTGTAACTTAGCAATTCATAATAGTGTCATGTGATATCTGCTATGTGGGTTATTTTTTAATATTTCATTCAGTTTTACACACTTTTTGGACTATTGGTTTGGCTTTTAATCTGTACACTTCCATATTACATGTTATAGTAATGTTTGTAGAAAATTATTTACTGTTAATAAATGTAATCTTCATAGCTCCTTATTGAAAATATGCTTTGAAAAAAAACATTTAAAAATTATTTCCGCCGATTAATCGGCAAAATTTAACCGATTATAAATAATCGGCAAAATGGCCAATTATAGCTGATTAATCGGTGCATCCCTAATCTGAATTTTCTTCCCACAAAACTGTCATTCCATGAAAGTTGATTTAAATTTTTGCCCTTTTTCTTGCATCTCAAGTAACTTAAAATTGTAATTCACAAATTTATAAAATAATCACTTTATTGTTTTTTTCATAGCTTGTAATGGTTTTTATCTATTAGAAAAGTTACTGTAAGTGCAGAATTGAGGCATTATCAAATCATGAATATATCAGCTAAAGTTTTTAAAAAAAAAAAAACTAATAAAACATGCTTTGTATTACTGTTATTTTATCTTGTGGAAATGTGGATCTTTTTCTAAATAGAATAAATTCAGATGGAAAAGCAATACATTTGAAGTATAGGGCAAACCTAAATAGTTGAGATAACTTAAGTTTTTCAAAATGAATAAATTTGTTCTGAAAATTGAAGGAAATAAAGAAAAAATAATGTATTTTGGGATAAAACTTGTTCTAAAATATTAATTTTCCTTTTAGTCAGTACCTAAACAAAGTGGAAAATTTTCACTTAGAAAATACGCAGAACAAATTTAGTTAGCAAATAAATGATTAAATGAATAAATAATGAAACAATAAATAAATAAATAATTAAATTAATGTATGATAAAAAATGAGTGAATAAAATAAAGAATGAATAAAAAAATAAGGGAATGAATGAGTAAATAAGTTAGTTAATAAACAAGTGATTTCTAAGTTAAACAAATACTGTCTAAGTTAATTATTTATTAAATTAATACCTAATTTAATCAAAGAATATAAATAAAATGAGCTATTTTACTTTATTTTATTCACTTTGCCCTGTGCGTACTAGAGAAATTATATTACACATTTGAAATCAAAGCATGCTTAATATTAACTAAATTAGCTTAATTTTAAGTGCACTGGACATCAGTAAATCTAATAATACTTTAATTTTGAATACAAAAACATTATCATTTTAATGTAACAAAATTTAGTTTTGATGAATCACAAAATTCAGCAATATAGGTGTCAAATTTTGAAAATGACTAATATAATTATAAATCTAGATTTGTAGAACAAGTTTTTTCTTTTTGACTAGAGTCAACTATATATTTATGAACATGGTTAAAATATTGCTTGATAGGTGGCGCTGCAAACTGTTAAATTTTTTTATTTTACTTTGTCCGCTATTTTGTTGGGTCTAAAGACCTTTATTATTAGTTCCCAGACTCGCAGGGTTATGTGTTATTAAAATAACACATATTAAAAGTAAAGTTAAAGTACGAACCTCCTCTCCCCACGTTTCGTTCCACGCTGGCGCGGTATACTTCAAACCAACCGCGGCCAACTTCAGAATCAAAACATAAGAGTTGAGTTGTATGTTTTCAGCTGCTGCCTATTTTTCAATTCAGAGTCTAGTTTTTAGTGGAGGAAAATCCACGATGCTCTTATGCTAATGCGCTGAGCATTATGGTAAATGCCGGTGACGTCTGCTGACGCGATTGCCCCGATAAATAGCGAGCACTACCGATGTTCGATCTCTTTCTCTTCCCCTTCAGCTTTGAGCTTGTTATGCTCTCGCCTGTAGCTGCGTAAGCAGCATTGTGCGTCGGGTGGTGTTTGCCCTGCTGGGCTAGAATTTTGAGTAGTGGCTTGTGAAGCTACTTCACCGTTTTTACTTGGATGAGCTCACCATTTTACTATTTTTAAAAAGTATCTGCAAAACATACCAAGTCCTGGACCATGATGTTGTTGGTGAAATTGGTCAGGTGAGGATCAACAAGTGGTTTTCTCTTAGTGGCCGGGTTTCATCACACTTAATGAACCCGGGGACGACTGCACGAACGTCTTGGAAAATTACGAGTTGAAGTGTCACCAGCGGATTGATCGTGCCAGCCAGATAGTACCGAGCCGGGGGCTCGAGTTCGCCTGATTCCCTGGACGTGTCATGTAAAGCCGGATATCAACTTTGGTGATATACTTTATTCTATATTCCGTAAAGACTCCAAGTACGAAATGTGCAGCCTTTTTTTTTAAGTGGAACTTTTTATAGAGAACTTTAACATTTATTTCATGTGTTTTTGATAACTAATAAATTTAAATATTTTTTGGAAATATTGTCTTTTAACTTGACTCTTCACTGACACTTTACGGCATTTTTAATTTTTCATGGCTTTAACTTAGTTTTGTCTCCTAGAGACTTTAAAACTAAATTTAAATTAAACCCAATAGTGGTCACAAAGCCAACAGTGGTAGCAGAGCGTCAAGTAGCAGAAGCTATTAGGTCAAATGTCCGTTCTTTTTGAAGAGCAAGTTAAGTTTTTCTATTTCCAAAAATATGGATAGGGATTATAGAATAATTGTTAAATTAAATACCCAAAATTGGCAATCCTGGTGTCATAATATGAAAATGATTCTAATAGAAAGAGATCTATGGGAAAATACCCAGACAAAATTGGAGGAAACGGCAACAGCCGATGAGAAGAAAAAACGGGGCCAGGCAATGGCAATTATCTATCTTAACGTGGAGGAAGATATTAAGCATTTAATCAATGATTTGGATGATCCCCACGAAATTTGGAATGCTTTAAAATTAAATTTTGAACACCCATCTTTAGCCAGGATTGCTGCATTATGGGAACAATTTTTTTTCAACTCGTATAAATGAAGATGAATCTGTTGGCATGTTTGCCGCAAGGTTGAAAAGTATCCTGCGCCAGCCAGAGGACGCGAATTATAAAATGGATGAAAAACTTAAAGCCTACTAAGTTAAATACTAAGTTAGAAGTTGCTGTGGGCGGAGCTGAAGGAAAAATTCAGGGAGTGCGGAAAATCAAATTTCAGGTAATATCAGATAATGGCCCAGTAAATATTACTTTGACTAAAGTTTATTTTGCTCCATCACTGAGGAGAAATTTGATCTCAGCGTCGAGTATTGACAGTATGGGTTTCATTCTTAAATGGTACCCAAGGAGAATTTGTGTTTTTAATAAGAATAATGTTAAACTTTTCACTGCTCACCTGGAAAATACTTTTTTTTGTAAAACAATCATGTTTTTTGTTTGATAAAAATATGCCCCAAGCCAATGTATCTGAAGGCAAAGGTCTAGACTTGGAGTTGTGGCATAATAGATTTTGTCATATAAACTGTAATACTATTCTAGAAACTGAAAAACAGAATTGTATCTATGGTTTGAATATAAGTAACAGTAAATTTGGCAGGTGTGAACTGCGCATGTTGGGGAAAAAACGTAGGCGTTCGTTCAAGCCCATCCCTGGGCCATATACTAAGGCCCCTCTCTAATTGATTAGCATGGATTTAATGGGACCCCTCCCACAGGAAAGTTTTAATGGTAAGCGGTATATTTTCTCTTTGATCGATGACTTTTCAAGAAAGCAACAGTGTTTTTTCTTAGAACCAAGGATGAAGCTATTGATTATTTTGTACGCTACCAAAAGCAGGTAGAGAGATTCTTGGGAAAGAAAATTTTGGCCGTGAAGTCCGATAAGGGGGGGGGGGGGATTTGATAATGAAAATTTTAAGGCTCATTTCAAGAAAGAAGGGATTAGGACTGAATGAACGAATACGTACACACCAGAGCAAAATGGAACTGTAGAAAGATATAATTTAACCTTAGCTAGCGCCATGAGAACCATGCTAAAATCAGCAGGGTTGTCCCAGGAGTTTTGGACAGAGGCTGTAATGTGCTTTAACTATGTCCGGAATCGTACTGTGCTAAAAGGTAGAAGAAAAACCCCATTCGAGTTGTTCTGCGGTAGGGTTCCTTCTGTTAAACATATCCGTCGATTTGGGTGTGTTGCCATAAGAGGCCTTTTTCCTTTATTGACTGGAATGTAAACTTCAAAAGCAAATAACTGTCTGAAGTTATAACTTGACAATTTCTGCAAAAACGATGCTGTTTTCTATAACCTAAAGTTGGAGATGGAGTAATATCCTAAGAACAATTAATTTGATGTATCAAAATAATTCTAAAAGCTGAATATCGAGGAAATGCAGGAACAAAGTTTAATGATAGCTTAAAATAAGTGTAAACACACAGGATAGCTTTCTTGGAAGCAGATTTGTGATGAGGAAAAAATAAAATTAAAATCAAATTTATTCTGCAGCTTATGATAAGTAGTTATAATAAAATTGTTGTAAACAGAAACAACTGAAATGTGTGAGCAGATTGTCACCATCTTTGGTGTATAAAATCATACAGTTACCTTTCACAAAAGCTTTCCACATTTTATCAGTTATCTTCTGCCTTTCCACACAAAAGATAAAACCAGTTTCTCCCCCTACTGCTTTGGAACAAATGCTTGCATTTTAAGCGGTTTCAAAAGCCAGGATGGTCCTTTTTTGTAATGTTGTGCAGACATTGTCACATGAATGAGCTCCATGGCATAGTGAGTTCTTTACTGATCATATCTTATTTCGTTTTCGCAAAGTGCAGCCCTATAATGATCATTAGTGCTGCATTAGTAAATAAATCCCTTCCTTTCTGTATGAGATCACTTAAACAGAAACCAAACATCTATTCCTTCTACAGACAAGTGATTTTGTTGACGTTAATCTGGGGTTTGCAAAATATTGTTGGAATGACCCTACAGCAGTATTGAGATATCCCATGAGATTACTTTCAGATCAGCTCAGTTAAGAAATGCTTTCATTTGATTATTCAATTTCAGGCAATAATTCAGACTCAAACTGGCTTCACTAGTCGTAAGAAAAGAAACATCATTTAGATTGATTTAATCCGGATTATATACTGAATTGATTTAATTAGATTAAAAACTATCAGACTAAATATAAATTATTAACACTTATCTGGATTGACTTTACTTCAATTATATTTAATTTTGGTTATGTTCTTGTTATATGAATGGGGGAATGGAATGAAATAACTGGGAAATCAATGAAAAAATGAGCTAATATTTGAATGAATGCAGAATTATAAATGTTTGAATTGATGATTTATGATGATTTAACAAATGAGTGATTGATAAAATGATTGAATGATCAGTTGAATGAATAATTGTTTGAGTTGGTTGACTGGATGATCAATGATGTAACCAATCACTGCTTGAATGAATGAAAGAAAGATAGACTGACTGATCAGATACATTAATGATTGATCATTTAAATGAATGAATAGTTGGTTAAGCTGTAAGTTTTCTCCCTCAATCCAATTCTACAGCAGAACCAGATTTTATTTGGGCAATTCTACGAAAAGTGGTCCTAACACACCAAATTCCCCCCCCCCCCATAATACAAAAACAAACCTTATTTTTTGGCAAAAAAATAACTACTTGATTCCAGCATCAATTTTAAGATAAAATTTTTCTTTTCTCATATTTTAGCCTTGTTTAATAACATTGAGACAAATTCAAAAAAAAAAAAAAAATGCATTGTTAGTGAAAAAATGTAAGAGAATTTTTTTCACCTAATAATCAATTTTTTTTTTGGAAAAACTATCAAATATCATGAACGCAGATCCTTTAGTATGATTATATCTCATATTTTTTGTAATAAAGTGTTTCATAAGTTTTTAACCCCTCAAAATATGCAGGTTACTTTTTTTGGTCACACACGTAAGGCAAAAGAAAGAAAAGTTTCCCCTCAAGGTCTAATTAGGGGACTAAAAGAAAACTATCTCATATAAATTAACTTGATACATAACACTTCATCCATTCGACAGAAACGTTTTAACGAGGCTCTTTAAAAGCTGTCACACACGTAAGGCTTTTGAATGGTTTACATTAAGAGTCAGGTACTTATTGCTTACTTATTTAAGAAATTTTGTACAAAGATACAAAATTTCGTACAAATTTAAGAAAGATCGTACTTATTTAAGAAATTTCCTGAGAAACCAATTATTTTGGTTTAAATCGAGATATTTTTTGTTAATATTTTCTGATTATATGTAACATGTTTAAAATGAATTTTAAAATTATTACCTATTTAATTCGTATATAACAGAATTAATTTGATTTTCATTCTTCATTTTGTGGATAAATCCTTGCAAAATTTAAGTATTTACTAGCTGCGTTGTCCGGTTGTTTGTGAAACTTTCCCAGGAACCAATTCTTTTAATTTAAACTTTTTTGTTAATCTCCTCTGATTACATGTAACATGTTATATAAATAAATTTTAAAATAACCTATATATAATTCGTATACAAATGAGAATAAATTTCGTCTTCATTCTTTATTTTGTGAACACATCTTTGCAATTTAATTATTTACTAACGGCGTTGTCCAACAAAATCAGATCTTTCATTTAGTGCAAAAAATCAAATATTAAACAAGTGGTTCCGTCCGGAACTGAACGAGCCTACTTTCCCGTTTGCCAATTTCAAATTTCAAATTTGGTAAAATATTCATCCGAAAGATAATGGGTTCGTGGGGGGGGGGGGGGAGGGGCAATTTGAAAATGAGAATGAATTGTCCTCGCCGAGATCTTTCTAACAAAAAAAGTTTGTCCGAACGGGGAACAGGTTGTTTGAACGGTTCAAAGTTGAACGAAAAATTGTTCAAATCTAAAAGTCAAATATGAGAATGAGGTCTCCTCGCCGAGATCTTTCGAACAAAAAAAAGTTCGTTCAAATCGCACTGCTCACTCAAAAAATATTAGAAGAGGGGGGGGGGCGGGGGGGGGGAGTAGAGACAGACAGACACATATATAATGCTGATATAATTATCAGTTGTGGAAGTTGAACTGACTTTAAAATGAAGGCATGCTGCACGCGGTCACACACGTAAGGCTCTAGTGTCACACACGTAAGGCAAATTAAAAAATTTTTATTGCTACTCTAGGAATTTAGAAAAAAAAAAATGTGTGGAATACCGTAAAGTCGGGTTACTTGGACCCACAAGGGGGTTACTTGAGCCCACAGTAAAATGATAAATCTGGGTTTGTTACTAGCGTTAGAGACTGCAGAGTGCTTCTACCTAGCGGAGAAACGAGGAACTACGTGCAAGTCTTCAACTAGTAAATACCAAACCCAGATTTTATCATTTTACTTTAATGGGCTCAAGTAACCCCCTAGGGTCCAAGTAACCCGACTTTACGGTACTTACTTAGTATACTTAGACACATGCACAAATCACCATTCATTTATCTTTTAAAACTTGACAGGAAATTACAAAATAATATGAGGTATAGCTTATTTTCAGATTTTCCGAGTCACACACGTAAGGCTATATTTAAAATTTTATAAAAAAATTCAAAATTGTCCTATGAAAAAAATATCTCCACATTACAACTTTTGCATATCTTCTGTTACTCCAATAGCAACCACTAAGAAATATATAAAAAACTAGTTGACCCGGCAAATGGTGTTTTGCCATATAAATAATTTCCTAGTAATTTCTAGTGTAGACAAAAAATAGCTTACTTATTGTAAGTATGTATGTATGTATGGTAGAATGTGTATATTGTATGTATGTAAGAATGTGGTATATGCGTGAAATAAGCATGGAGCGCTGTGAACGATGAGGGAATATAAAAATAACAAAAGGCAAACATTATTTTTTAAGTTATTATAATTTATTCCTTAAAATTATGTATCATTAATTAAACAATTACGACAGTAACACTATTAAACAATATCAATCTCTTAATGCTATAGCGTGAACAATATTTTTTGTTACTCCATCTTTAGCTAACACAAACAAACTGGATGGTTTACCCACTCGAGATCATGCCACGTATAATTGTCCGTCTGAAAAACATGGTGTTCTCAAATCTAAGCCACAAACAGACATCGTTTGACCTTGGGATTTGTTGATAGTCATTGCAAATGCCAATCTAATCGGAAACTGAATACGTTTGAATTGAATTGGCACATCTGTAGGTATAATAGGAATCCGTGGTATGAGTATATTTTCACCTCTGAACTTGCCATTTAAAAGCCTGGCTTCGATCACGTTTTTCATTAATTTTTGAATGACTAATCGCGTACCGTTGCACAGCCGGGGCGGGTTCAAATTACGAAGCAAGATAATTGGAGATCCAACCTTTATTTTTTAAAAATTTGTGTCACTTTAATGGTCGTTCATACCCCCCCCCCCCTCTCGCAGTGAAAAAAAATTTTACACAGCAGATTTTGCCTAATAACTCAACACTCATGGTGTTTGATACATTTTATTTGTTTGTAATGATGTTTTTTGGTCACAACCAATATGAAAATCACAAAAAATAGTTACTTTAATTTTTAACATATATTTATCTTCTTCAGAATTTTTGACTTTTAATTTTACCTTGAATTTGACGTAAATGCAAGGTATAAAATACAGAATTTTATAAAGGTACAAAAATTAACATAATATAATTGATAGTATATATAATTTTTGAAAAAATAATATAAGTGCCGCAAATCAAAAACCATTTATTGCCACAATCGATTCAAAGCCCCCCAAAATGGCGCAAACGTCCATAAGAAAATTCTACAGCATCGAAGGACCCCATTGCCAATTTTAACAAAGATCCGACCAAAAGTGTCATTTTGTACTATAAAAAAATATGGGGTAGATCCCCATGAGGGGATGTACCTGCATAAGGACATTACAATCATTAAAATCATTCAAAAAAAAAAAAAACATACAGCTGTTCGAAAAAATCCTTGCGGGCCTGGATTCGATCTCATTCCATCAGGAACTTCAACCTGACGCGCATAACCACTTGACCATCGGGTCGCTCATTGCAGTAAGGATTTACAATAACACATATTGTTTTAAATGACATGAAATGTTAGTTTTTCGATCATAACTTTTTTTCTAGTGAACAAATATTGTCATATGAGTACATGGTACCTAAGTTACACCATCTCCTATCGATTAAAAAAAAATCGTCCAAATCGATAGATCAGATGTTATGTGCGAACAAAAAAAATTTAGTGGTGGACTACCCCTAACATTTAGGGGGATGAAAAATAGATATTGGCCGATTCGCATAGATACTGGATAAGCACAAAAAATTTCATCAAAATCGGTCAAGCCGTTTCGGAGGAGTATGGCAACGAAAACTGTGACACGATAATTTTATATATTAGGTATTGTCCTGGTTTTTAATGTTATTTGCAAAGAAATGGTGTCAAAAAGTCACACACGTAAGGCTGGAATGGCCCATTTGTATTCTCCCAAAATCTTTATCAGAAAAAACTATTTTTTTGGGGAAAATTTTTCATTTTCAAAAACTATAGTCAAATTTAGTGTATTGAAATAATTGATTTATTTAAGGTTTCCAATTTGCATTTTCTATTAATAACTTAATTAATAAAAATCATATTTTTGGAAAATAGCCAGCATCAGGCTTGTACTTCTCTGAAAATTACATGCAGTGTTTGAGCTTCCAATCCTTTTGCATCTTGTAAATTTTAGTTGGAAGTTATTTTAACGTATGCTGCCTTAAATCTACTTAATTCATTTTTTTTTTCAAGTTTAAGTTAATTTTTTTAATAGTTGATCACTGTAATCTGTACCATTATTTGCTGAATCTGCATTTCCTGCATTGGTACTGCTGAATCATGTGCGACTAAAAGCGCTGTATTAGGAGCCAAATTTTTGTGGCTAGCAAGTCTCAAAAATTGTGGCTTATATAAAGTGAATATGCACTGGGAAAATATTTCATCATACTTTTTCTGATGTTGCCATCACAGAGAAATTTTAAAATTAATTTTGAATTTCTTTTAATTACTGATTATACTACCTTTAAAATTTGAAATATTACACTTGTATTATTTTTTTAGATCAATGGGGAGTGAATCTTTTCCTTACTGCCCACTATGAAAGATTTATTTTGAGGCTGTTATAGTCAGTGGCGCAATCTATGTTTTGAAAACACATCGAAATCGATTCCTCCCACCTCTCCATTTTTTCGTAATTGAAGTTCCAAGAAGGCAATGTTAGACCATTTTTTATGATGTATTCGGTAAGAGGGTGCTGAGGCTCTCTCCTGGAAATTTTTTGAAATTGAAGTTCTAAAAATGAAGTTTTATGTGATACCCCATGGGTATTACGAGGAGGTGTTCAAAGGCTCCTTCCCTTAAATTTTTTGAAATTCTAGTTTTGAAAACAACTTTTCAAGACCTTGAATGATATAATAGAAAGAGGGGTCGGGGCACTTACCCGAATATTTTCCGAAATTGAAATCTGAAACACGGGAGTGTAAGACCATATTTGGTAACGTTAAGAGAATTGTAGGTTTTCAAAATTTAAGCACCAAAACGTTTTTTTAAGCAATTTTTGATGTTTGTTTGTGTTTGGAGGATTTTTTCCGAAAGTGTTTCGAAATGAGAGCACAAAAAACGAAATTTGAGATGCTTTGTAATGATTTTGGTAGTGGAAAAGAGGGCTTCAGAACAGTAACATTTTGAAGACTCAATTATATTTAGACTAACTATAAAAATAATAAAAAAGGGGGAAAAAAGAAAAAAGGGGGAAAAAAAGAAAAAAAAGGAGGCTTGAGTGGATCGTTTTATTTTGGGTATGTGCCCGATCTTCGATTTTTCCGAGCCGGGATAAAATCTTGAAACCGCCCTTACCCATCTTTATTCAAGTTTTGATATTCCAATTAAACGGAAATAAAACACGAAAATTATATTTGGCGCCTCCAAAAAGACGCTAGTAGGGGAAATAAAATTAAAAAAAAATAAAGTAAGAAATCAAAAGAAATAAAGAGAACGAAATGGTGGATAAAAAAGCCAGACAAATTTGTTTGTAAATGAGGCCTTTTTTCTATCTGCATTTTTATTCTTCTAAATTTTGATAATTGCAATAAATAAAGAACATGACAACTTTCAAGGGCGCATACAGAAATAGTTTTTGGGAGAGCACCGAAAAGTAAAAATCTCCTCCCCCCCCTCTACACCCAAGCATTTATTTACAAAAATAAAAGTAATTCCTAATTCTTTTTGTTTTTGAAGAATCCTGAAAGCCAATTAATCAACTTAAAAGTACAGAATTATTATGTAGTACATATCTGCTTTGAATGTGCTGGTGAAATATACGTTTTAATATTTTATGCCTATTAACCACTTAATCTTATGTAACTTTTTCAAAATGGCACAATCGCACAATAATGCACAATATTTTTAAGAAGCATTGTCATAATGATTAAAACAAAAGATTTTTGAAACAGAATAATCACTTTTCTATATCAAAGAATTAATAACGAATCCTGATAGAGGGCGAGGGGGGGGGGGTATGTACCCTTGAATTCGAAACTAATGAGTTTTATGTATTCTTTTACACTGATCGCCGACTGCAATATTACTTCCATCACAAACCAAAATTATTTTATTCAAATATGCTTTGTGTGTGTAGTTTTTATTTCTTTTATTCATTGAAATAGTTTTTTTTTTTTTTTGCTTTTGTTGTGAAGAAATAAATTAAAAAATACTGAATAGTATAATGAAATCATTTTTATCCTTTTGGCATTCCTCCCCCTAAGAGCCGCTAGGCAGTGGCGTAAATGGCACCCCCACAAACATCGTAGTGTAAAGGGGTGCCTGATTGAATGCTCATGGTTTATTAAAAAAAAGCATTTGGAGTTGCACGGGAAAAATATTTTTTGCTGTTAAATATATATTTTCTCTTATGCCAATGTTCATTCTAGGCTTTATCTGGAGCTGGGGGGGGGGGGGAATTGAAATTATTTAAATTAGTTGCTTACCTTTGTAACCTTCTTTTTTACAGCTATGTCTCTAACATATTCCATATTAAGCAGTGAATAACCGCCTCTAAGCAAAGGGCTAAGGTAGGAACATGCAATACACCCAGGGACGTCATTTCGAAATTTTCCAGGGGGGGGGGGCAAAGGATGCATACACAATGTAAAATTTACAAAAAGTGGCAAAAAACGCCCACTTATATGCCGATACGTTGATTTCCCAAAGTCAGGGGGGGGGGGCAGTTGACCGCCCCCCCTAAATGACGGGCCTGAATACATTGCCAACTCGTTCATTTCGATCCATGGACTGCAATGAACGAGTTGGCGGTGTATTGCATATTCCATATTATTCATGTTTGTCCGTCTAACATTCAAACTAAAGAGTTGAATACGATTCTTAAGTATCCACACTGTTTGAGCCAAACACTGCATGCTGCTTTAGATTTTGATTGGAGGTTGGAAGTCACGTGGGATTTGCGCGTCATTTTGAGTCTCAGCCTCTGTGTTTTCGTTAGATATATTTGTGATTTTCGTTTTGCAAATAAAATTCTTCTTCAAACGTTTTCCGTAACGTAAAGCTGCCTTGGTGTATTGCATTTAAGCACTTATTCAAAGCTTCAATAATATATTTATTTAAAATGTTTAGCTCGTGTATTTTAGTTTCATAAATACAAATACAAATATAAATACAAATACAAATGCGACGACCAGCAGCAGGCTCTGGGCCCAACTGGGCTGGTCCTAGTCAAATTAAAGACCCCAATGAAGATCGATGGCCCTCTTAAAGCTAGCTACTCCATTGCTCCTTACCGCCTCTTCCGGTAAACTGTTCCAAGTTCCCACTACCCTGCTAAAGTAATAATTATTTCGAATTTCCAGGTTAGCCTGAGGTTTAAACAGCTTAAAACAATGACCTCTTGTCCTGCTTTCCGTGCAAAAATCCAACCCTGCAACATCATTCATTTTAATAAATTTAAATAACTGAATCATGTCCCCCTGGTTCTCCTTTGCTCAAGACTATACATATTAAGCATTCTAAGTCTGGAATCATAGTCTAGGTTAGAAAATCTGTTTTCTAACCTTGTAGCCCTTCTTTGTACCCTTTCTAATACATTAATATCTTTCTTCAGATAAGGAGACCAAAACTGAACAGCATACTCCAAATGAGGTCTTACCAAACTTCTATATAGAGGCAGAAGAACCTTTTTAGATTTGTTTGAAATAGATCTATTCATAAACCCTAGCATCCTATTGGCTTTGTTACTAGCTATGCTGCACTGTTGGCTGAACTTGAAGTCCTGATTTATTAAGACACCTAGGGGGATCCATAACATTATCTGCCTTACTAATGACTGAACTCTGTAAATAATAGCTTGTATGCTTATTTGCATGACCTAAATGCAGCACTTGACATTTCCCAACATTAACTGCCATACCCCACTTGTCTGCCCATTTAGTAATATGATCCAAATCCTGTTGCAGCTTATTTACTTGTTCGTCGTTTTCTACAACCCCATTATTTTTACATCATCAGCAAAACAATTCATGTTTCCAGAAACATTTTCATGAATATCATTCATAAAAATAATAAACAAAAGGGGACCTAAAACTGATCCTTGGGGGACCCCACTTAAAACCTCACTCCATTTAGAATGGTTACCCCTAACAACTACTCTTTGTTTCCTTCCTGTCAGCCAATTTCTAACCCAAACTAGAATTTTACCCCCTATTCCTATATCAGCTAATTTACTGAGTAGTGCTACATGAGGCACCTTGTCGAAAGCGTTTTGAAAATCTATGTAAACAACATCTACACACTTTTTGTTATCTAAAGCCATGGGGTCATTCCATTTTAAATCAACAAATGGGGTGCGCATCATCATTTTTGATTTTGATGAAAATTTGCATGTGTATTCCTTTTACTTCCCAGAGCTCAAAATAGTGTTCATTTTATTTTTAAAAAAAATTACCCTTTGATATATAGGCTCTTTTTGTTGTTGGCAACAGCGAAAATCGGGCGTTTTGATGCTTTGCCTTATGAACTATAACTTTTTTCTATCAAAGATTTTGAGCTCAACTATAGCTCATTGGAAAGCTAAGAAAAAGATCTTTTTATATATGCTATCAATAAATTTCAGATTAAAAAAAAATACTTATTTTTTCAAGATCAAAGTTCACGACGAAAATGACATTTTTTACTTCTTTCGAACATTAAAAAACCCATGAAGGGTTCAAAGTAACAAGCCGATTTTTCCATCATATGTTCATAGTCATGGTTACTTACTGTATAAAAAAAATTGGCTTGTTATTCCACCCCCTTTATGAGATATGCCCCCCCAAAGTTGTACATTTTTTAAAAAATCCAATTTTCAACGCTAAAAAAATGCATGTGGGGGGCAAGATAAAAATTTTTTTACATGTGGTATTTTAAGTACTGTTTACCACCTTTCTAATAAAACAAAAGTTGCTTTGTTATTCAAAGGCGTTTGGCAGATATAAGGGACTGAACTTTCAAAAAATTGCACAAAAACAACACGATTATTTTCATTTTTTTAAATCTTTTTTTTTTATTTAAATGTAATTATATACCTTATTCTTTGCCTTAAATGCTAAAAAAAGACTAAGAAGAGCAATGAAGAAACATATTTAAAGTTTAATAAGATAATTTAATATTTTTAACACCTGGGAATATAGAATACCACTTAACTTGTCTGATTTTTAAACATCTGATTGCTTCCTACAACAGGACTGAGCATTTCTCAACTTGTCCAGGTTTGTTCCTACCATGTGGTAATCCTTGTTCTGACTTGCTCTCACATGTGTATCTTAGTTGTCTTTCAAATTCTGAAAGAAGTAGGTTGTTGAGCTAGTGTTTCTGCTGTAAAATCTTGTGAAGCTGATGTGATTTCTTTTCATTTCAAGTTCATTCATATTCACAGAATGTTTTGTTAAAGGTAAAAGAAGAAATTCTTTAGAATCCTTAAATATAAATTTAAATTTGTCTTTCTGCATGTAAACTGTGAATAAGTTATGGATAACCCTAAATGCTCCATAGGAGTTTTTGAGAATGATGATTGTAATATTT
The DNA here is from genome assembly GCA_038373865.1 of Uloborus plumipes. Lineage (NCBI taxonomy): Eukaryota > Metazoa > Arthropoda > Arachnida > Araneae > Uloboridae > Uloborus > Uloborus plumipes. Next base: position 63,167 of record JAXGGA010003664.1, on the reverse strand, counting down.
TAAGTTACCGTAGGCAGTCTACTGTAAATAGTATTTCCGAGTACAGTGATGATGATAAAACTTTACTGCACCTGAGTACTGGGTGTAAAACTATTGAAACTGTTTGCACCTACCATGCAAAAAAATTTCTTGCCAAGTTTTGCCACCTTTATGGAACTTCTTGCTGGTAGGTACAAACAGTTTCAATAGTTTTACACCTAGTTCTCAGGTGCAGTAAAGTTTTATCATCATCACTGTACTCAGAAATACTATTTACAGTAGACTGCCTACTGTAACTTAAAATATTACAATCATCATTCTCAAAAACTCCTATGGAGCATTTAGGGTTATCCATAACTTATTCACAGTTTACATGCAGAAAGACAAATTTAAATTTATATTTAAGGATTCTAAAGAATTTCTTCTTTTACCTTTAACAAAACATTCTGTGAATATGAATGAACTTGAAATGAAAAGAAATCACATCAGCTTCACAAGATTTTACAGCAGAAACACTAGCTCAACAACCTACTTCTTTCAGAATTTGAAAGACAACTAAGATACACATGTGAGAGCAAGTCAGAACAAGGATTACCACATGGTAGGAACAAACCTGGACAAGTTGAGAAATGCTCAGTCCTGTTGTAGGAAGCAATCAGATGTTTAAAAATCAGACAAGTTAAGTGGTATTCTATATTCCCAGGTGTTAAAAATATTAAATTATCTTATTAAACTTTAAATATGTTTCTTCATTGCTCTTCTTAGTCTTTTTTTAGCATTTAAGGCAAAGAATAAGGTATATAATTACATTCAAATAAAAAAAAAAGATTTAAAAAAATGAAAATAATCGTGTTGTTTTTGTGCAATTTTTTGAAAGTTCAGTCCCTTATATCTGCCAAACGCCTTTGAATAACAAAGCAACTTTTGTTTTATTAGAAAGGTGGTAAACAGTACTTAAAATACCACATGTAAAAAAATTTTTATCTTGCCCCCCACATGCATTTTTTTAGCGTTGAAAAGTGGATTTTTAAAAAAAAAAAAAACTTTGGCGGAGTATATCTCATAAAGGGGGTGGAATAACAAGCCATTTTTTTTTATACAGTAAGTAACCATGACTATGAATATATGGTGAAAAAATCGGCTTGTTACTTTGAACCCTTCATGGGTTTTTTAATGTTCGAAAGTAGTAAAAAATGTCATTTTCGTCGTGGACTTTGACCTTGAAAAAATAAATATTTTTTTTAAATCTGAAATTTATTAATAGCATATATAAAAAGATCTTTTTCTTAGCTTTCCAATGAGCTATAGTTGAGCTCAAAATCTTTGATAGAAAAAAAGTTATAGTTCATAAGACAAAGCATCAAAACGCCCGATTTTCGCTGTTGCCAACAACAAAAAGGGCCTATATATCAAAGGGTAATTTTTTTAAAAATAAAATGAACACTATTTTGAGCTCTGGGAAGTATAAGGAATACACATGCAAATTTTCATCAAAATCAAAAATGGTGATGCAACAACTTTTTTGAAAATTTGTTGATTTAAAATGGAATGACCCCATGGTAACCTTGTCGTAGAAATGTAATAAATTAGTAGCACATGATTTACCTTTTCTGAAACCATACTAAAAACTAGTCAACAGCCCATTATTTTCTAAGAAATTCATAATCTTAATTTTGATCAATGTTTCAAAAATTTTACGAACCACTGAAGTTAGACTCACAGGCCTATAATTTCCCGCATTGCCTCTAGACCCTTTCTTGAAGAGTGGTGTAATGTTAGCTAATTTCCAGTCCTCTGGCACTATCCCTGAGTTATACGACGCATTGAATATATTAACTATAACGTCCACTAATTCCTCTGCACATTCTACTAGAATTTTTGGATAAATATTATCTGGTCCCGGAGCTTTTGTGGTTTTAATTTTTTTCAAATAAAGTCATACGTCTTCCCTGGAAAAAAAGCTGTGTAGTAGCTTGTGTCAACTGTTGAGATACAGTTATCGTTGAAAACACTGGAAAAAAAGTCGTTTAGAACATTAGCAATATCCCCATCATTCTGAATTAAATCTCCATGCTCATCTACCAGTGGCCCAATTTGACTATTTCGAACTTTCCTAGAATTTGCGTATGCAAAAAACTCCTTTGGATTCCTGTCAATATTATCTGCCAGCCTTTGTTCCAATTCTCTTTTCTGAAACCGTACCAAATACTTAAAACTACGCCTAGCCTCACAATACTGTAGCCTATCTGCGCTGTGACCAGTTTCTTTTAACTGACGAAAAGCAGCTTGCTTACGGTTTAGAGCGTCCTTCCTTAAACTCTGTCCACTCCAGATTTACATCGCTATAGTCCCAAACCTGATGAAAATACCGTTTTCAAACTCTGCCTGAGTGCGACAAAATCAGTATTTCTGAAATTAGGCACAAACCTGAAATTTTTGTCTTTGTGTATATCAAACTTAATCCCAAACCTAATACTGTTATGGTCCCTATCTCCAATATGCTCCCCTACACATAATGCCTGAACAGAACCTTCAACATTGTATAAAACTAGATCCAAAACAGCATTCTGCCGTGTTCCCTGAGAAACAACTTGATCTAAAAAGCAGTCCCCAATTACTTTTAGAAATTCTTCTTCTCTATTATTATTGGGGTAAGAATTTTTCCAATCAATGCCCGGAAAATTGAAGTCCCCCATTATAATTACCGGTCCCTTACTCGACATATCTCTAATAATACGACACATAAAAAAATAAACTAAGTAAAATGTAAAAATCAATCTGATATTTAGCTCATAACTGCAGAAGAAAAAAAAAATAGTATTCATAAAAATTAGCTAGCAAGAATGAAAAAATGATGTGTTCGTTGTTAATTAATAACTCGAAGTTTTTTTTTGTGGGGACTAAACATTTGCTAGTTCAGAAGCAGAATTTTTTTTTAAGTGAGAGCATGAAATTTTATTTATTCTTCTCTTGTGGGGGGGGGGGGGGGATTCATTCAGGAAAAATCTAAAGTCAAAAGAAGATCTGTTCAAGCAATGTGCAATAAATTGATAACATCTGTGGTGGCTCTTTCTGTATTGTTTACACTTATTGCGTCTGTAAGGAATTTGATTTCCAAAAGTTTTGCTTCTTCAATCTTCAATGAATCTGGACAGTGGCATAGTGATTATTAAATTTAAAACAAACGACTTTTAAAGCAGTTGATAAAGAACATTTCTTTAATGTGAATTTAAGAAATGTGGGTTACGAACGGTCAAAACGAAGAGTACATGCAAACCATGAAAGAAAATGAATATGTTGCCAAGGAAGAACGATATGTGAAAAAGCTGTAATATTTACCGTTTTTTAAATTGCATTCCATGTTAAATGATCCAACGTTTTTTACCTTAGATTTTTGTATTTCTTTGAAATTTGGCTCATCAATTGTACCCTTTGAGGTAATCGAAAGTCCCAATTTTTAGATTTTTATCTCTTTTATTTTTTTATTTATGAGACTTTGAACTTTGGAAAAACCCTCGTTTTTTCATGGATGCTTGAACCTAAAAGGGACTATAACTCAGCACCAAATATATATAGAACGATTTGGTAAACGGCATTTTAAAGTGCGTTAGTTGCCGTTCAATCTGATATGCAACATGACTAATTTTATAAAAAATTTGTTTTTTAAAATATGAAATTATATTTCAAATTTAAATTTCTCAAAAAAAAATATGAATTTTTTTTTCAAAAAATTTCCGAAAAGTTCTTGTGTATGTTATCTTGGTTTGTACAAATTTTTAGCTTGGGCTCTCAATGGGATCATATTATTTTTCATTTTTCAATAAAATTGTATAGGAAAAAAATGATATTTTTTGGATTCTATTTATTTAAATAGGAAGTCCTCTTGCTTGTGATGGTCTAAAAAGTAGTAAGTAAACATGACTATGCTTGAAGTGAGCTGCATGAACTTGTAGATTGGTCAGGTCCCCCCCCCTCCCCTGCACAACCACTCTTTTTATTTTAAAACTGTTCAAAATGTTTGTAAAAAAACTCTTTGATACAAAATGAATAGTAAACTTATTTAAAGTTGATAAAGGGTTTCCTTATATCTAGACGAAGTATCTCCTTTCCTCACCCAAATATACCATTAACACTATTCTAATATGACGTCTAACCTGGGGAATGAATTGAGGATTATTTTTAATTGAGCTGGCACGAACTTGTAGATTGGTCAGCCTCGCCCTCCCTTCCCGGCCCAACCATTTTCCCCCCAAACTGTTCAAAATGTTAAAAAAAAACTATCTTTGATACAAAAGAAATAGTAAACTTATTTAAAGGTGGTAAATGATCTTCCTTATAACAAGACGAAGTACAACCGCTCCCCCATCCAAATGTACCATTAACACTTTACTAATATGACGTCTCACCTGGGGATTGATTTGAGGATTATTTTTACTCTAGGGATAAATTGTTTTTCAGACGAAGTGTTTCTTTTTCAATCCGAACTTCAACTTCCATTTAATATCTGAATTCAAACTTATGATTCATTTCATCCCCTACTCCAGCACCAATCTTCAATTTTGCAGGAAGAAAAAAAAATGGTTTGTCCCAAGACGTCATAGCAAACAGCAAAATAGCACTGTTTCCTCTTGTTCTCATAATATTTTCCCATTATTTTCACACAAAACTGAAAAGAAATCAAATTATCAGGTCATATACTCGTATATGTCAGTCCCCAGAACTGCCTTTCCTTTCTCTTATTGGACAAAGCGCACGAGCTAATAAGAAAGAGTTACAAACAGAACAAACTGCAACACTACCAGACATCAATAGAGACTAAGGCTTTGAAATGAGGGGAGGGGGGATGATAGAAAATAAAGGTCTGGAGGCGAAAGGTATTGTAAGGCGAGGGGGGGTGGAAGCAATCTGTAAAGAAGTTAAACAACATGGGAGGTTATGCTCAAAAAATCTGTGTTTGTTTAATCTATAATTGATTTTAATGCATGTATATAGATATATCTTGCTGCATTGCTCTCCTTTAAAACAAAATGAAAAGAAAACAAACAATTAAAAAATAAATAAATAACAGCCGCGCACTAGATGTTGTGGAAAGACAGTTATGGGGACAGACATATGATCTGATACTTTGATTTCTTTTCGGTTTTGTGCGAAAAGAATAGAAAAAACAAAGAGAACAAGGAGAAACAGTGCTATTTTGCTGTTTGCTATGATCTTGTAGCGAACCATTTCTTTCCTCCCTCCAAAATTGAAGATTAGTGCTGGAGTAGAAGATGAAATAAATCATAAGTTAAATTTCAGATATTGAATGGAAGTACACTTTGTGAAGTTTGGATCGAAAAAGAAACACTTTGTCTGAAAAAGAATATATACCTAGGGTGAAAATAATCCTCAATTCAATCCCCAGTTAGACGTCATATTAGTATAGTGTTAATGATATATTTGGGTGAGGGAGGGGGATACTTCGTCTAGTTATAAGGAAACCCATTTACCAACTTAAAATAAGTTTACTATTCATTTTGTATCAAAGAGTTTTTTTTTTTTAACATATTTTACAGTTTTAAAATAAAAAAGTGGTTGTGAAGGGGGGGGGGGGTGAAACCTGACCAATCTACAAGTTCATGCCAGCTCACTTCAAGCATAGTCATGTTTACTTACTACTTTTTAGACCATCACCAAGCAAAAAACCTTCCAATTTAAATAAATAGAATCTAAAAAATATCTTTTTTTTTCCTATACAATTTTATTAAAAAATTAAAAAAAATATGATCCCATTGAGATCCCCAGCTAAAAATTTGTACAAACAAAGATAAAATACACAAGAATTTTTGAGAATTTTTTGAAAAAAATTCATTTATGTCTTTTGAGAAATTTAAATTTGAAATTTAAATTTCACATTTAAAAAAATATAATTTTTAAAAAATTAGTCATGTTGCATGTCAGATTAAACGGCAACTAACGCACTTTAAAATGTCGTTTACCAAATTGTTCTATCTATATTTGGTGCTGAGTTATGGTCCCTTTTATGTTCAAGCATCCATGAAAAAACGAGGGGTTTACCCTAGTTCAGAGTCTCATAAATAAAAAAATAAACGAGATAAAAATCTAAAAATTGGGACTTTTTTTTACCTCTAAGGGTACAATTGATGAGCCAAATTTCAAAGAAATACAAAAATGTAAGGTAAAATTTTTGTCAGATTTTGGATCACTTGATATGGATACCCATAACTGCTCAATGCAGCTTAAAATAACGGATTAGCCCACAAGAATGAAATATGTATAAAAAGAAAGATTTCTTTTTCTTTTTTTTTCTTAGCGTTTTAATTCAAATAGTGTACATTTTAATAAATTAAACTTGTCAGTTATCTATATAGTAGGGGGGCATACTACATTCCGTGGGAAATTTGATGAGGAAATTGTGGGGCCAATTTTAATGCATTCCTTATGGCCTATATAACTATGCCTCACCGGGTGTTTTTCTTCAATTCGTGTCAGACGGCCTGTATGACGTCATCAATCCAAGATGGCGGCTTTGCACTTGACACTGATAAGTATTTGCAATTATGTCTCAATTTTTGGGTATTTTGTGACAAATTTTGGTGAATTTACTTGTTTAATATTCTATTACTATTATTATTATGAGTTTACTCAAAATATTTATTTAATTTTTTTATTAACTATTTTTTTTTTAATTTTTCGGATAAATCTTTTTTTTTTTATGTTGTCATTCAGAATAAACTAGTTTAAAAGTACTTCGGGTGAGTTTTCGCAGTTAAATACTGTTAATATTTAAAACTAAAATTACTAAACATTATTTCAGTTGAACCTCGTTAATTCGAACACGTTTATAACGAATCACTACTAAAGCGAACTACATTTGCGATCCTACTGTATTTACACATAAAACTATTTTATTGTTCTTCGGATAAGATGAGCTGCGGTTAATTCGAATTAAGGCCCTCCTTCAGTGGAAAAGAATATCGGAATTCGTCTTGCACCACTTCCTTTCTCTTTATGAGGGGAGTGTACATCTGTGTGGTGATTGACATTTAAACCGCCAATAGACTGGACCGTAAGGAGAAAGCGGGGGGGGGGGGACCTCGTCCCCACGTTGTCTTGTCACTTTAGGGGAGAAAGAACCCCTATTGTGAATAGCAATCAAAGAAGCTTCCACAGCCGACACCACCGAGATTTCTTACAAGGCCCAACGGCGGGAGGAATGAGTCATCACCAGAAGACCGACGCGGAGGGGTCTTCGGATGGAGATACAGAGGATTTCATACGATTTTCTTTCTTAATCCACCGTTAAAGAGATTCTTTTTTAATCCGAAATTACTTTTTCTGATGTAAAAGATGCGCATTCTCTTTCGGCAAAAACATCTATAATTGGTCTTGCAATTATTACTTGAATTTGAATAGTCAGTAAAAATTAAATGTAAGCATTTCTGTTTATTCTGAACTTTCAGTATGCTTAAACCATTACATTTTCAACAGTAATGCGCTGTTCAACAAGTATGCGTTCTAATAATTGTGTATTATGTGTATTAAAAAAGCTAAGATGCGTTTCATCAGTTTCTAACACCTGAGATTCTTAACAAATAACTATAAAGTGGCAATGAATACCCCTAATATTACATAACACATAATCTACGTTTGATTTTCAGCCCTATTCAAATAATTTATTACAAAGGAAATGAAAGTATAAAATTTTAACTCTGCTTAAATTTTACCAAATTGTTTACTTGTTTGAACACTTAACTGAAATTTAGCAGTAAAAATTAAATATATAGAATGAATACATAATGATATTGTTTATAGGCCTAAAATTTCTTGTGGAAGAAGCACATTTCGCATACATATGAAAAAAATAACTAATTAAAACTTTTTTCAACTACATAAACTAGGATGTTTGCAAGAAAATATTTCAGCATTAGTAAATGTCAATTTTATCATTAAAATAACTCACAACGTCTATGTATTAACATATTTATTGTTCATCACATAAAACGGAAGCATTTGAATGGTTTCAAAAAATTAAATATTTTGAAGTTACTCAGCTTTCAGTAGCGTAACTCGCCTATATAGAAATTTTTTTCAAGAAATACAAGAAAGACACTTGTTTCAAATTGCATAAATCAGAATTGAAAAAATAGAACATTTATAAACGTTGGTTTTAGGATTTCAATTTTAGATAAAATGAAAAAAAAAAGAGTTGCACAAAATCCAACATGATTTCGGTATTAAAATCATTATAATATATTTTTTTCAAATAAAGGGAAAAAGACCAGAAACTTCCGTCAAAAATTGTAGTAAAACTTGACGTTGACAGTTTAAAAAAATACAGGAACATATTTAAAGTATTATCTCACCAAAAAGTTTTCATAATGTGAAGTACAACCAATTTCAATGCAACTGCATGAATGAAAATAGACATAATGGGTTATGTTATACACGATGAAAATTGAATAACAGTAAAGTAATAAAAATACTTTTCAAATTAAATTAGATTATTTTCCATTCCTTGATTAAAATCAGATTTCTTTAAAAAAGACAAATCATAGTTTTTAAAAATAAGTTTAACAGCTTATTACATAATTTAAGCAATCAAATAGTTGCATTCTTTCTTATGTACACTTTCTAGTAATATATACAGGTGTGGAGAACAAAGCAAATGAAATTAAAAACTACGAGGATTTCTAGAATTTCAAGCTAAAAAAGAATAGATTCATAAAGTATAAAAAAATCAATTGATTGAAATCAGTGGTTCCCAACTTTATTTTTAAATCAATGGTCGTGCCTTACATTGAGATGAATCTTTCGTAGAAGAAGACACATGTAAAATTTAGTTTCTTTTCCTACAGTAGCCGCCGCTTTAATTATTAAATTTTATTAAAGTATTTAAAATAAAATTATTAAAATACACAAACTGTTACTGAAATAAATTGATCTTTTCCCAAGCTTTTTTTTAATTAAAGAACTATGACAGCTCTACTCTTTAAGAGTTTGAAGTTTTCTTTTTGCTACACTTTTCTTTACAATATCGTTTTTATTACGGCAATAATTTTTTAATAATATGTTTACTGTCACCCAAATAATTTTTTTGATTATGGAATCAGATATATGACCATTGCAACAAACGTCGGTATCATTGAAAATTTCATAACTATTTAAATTCTTTAAAATTAAATTAAACATGTAGTTCCTCTGCTTCGATATTTTTAAAAACTCGTTTTCATGTTCTGGAGACAGTAATTTTTGGGCTACAATGTATGACACATTTACAATACGAATAACATCAGCATTGGGAAAAAGTAAGCCACCTCTATTTATAGATCCAATTAACTTGTAGCAGTCTTCCACTGCTAATTCTCGATCTGTTGTCAGTTGTTCTCTACATGGCTCACATTTAATCCTATTGCAAATACTGTAAACACAATAACCAGCTAGATATGTTAGTACAGGCATGCTGCTTTCAATTTTCTCAAAATCTGAGTCATTAACAGAAATATCAATTTTAAACGATGTATCAATTTCTGTTTCTTCCAACTGAATTTCCACATCAAATTGGTCAACTGAAATTTTGCCAAAAGTAGAGGATTTTAAAGACAGGGGAAGATAATTTTGAAGTCTCAATTTTGATTCCGATTCAAATATTTGGGCTATTGATACATTGTAATTTGATCCAGATAACATTCTATACTTGCCAAATCTTTCCTCTAATAAGTCAGTCTGAAATTTTCCTGTTAAAAAATAATGCATTTTAAAAGTATTTAAGCAATATGACGAAAGTTGTAAAAGAGCATTAGTGGAGTGAGCTAGGGCACCATGAGTTTCTTTTGTCAAAATTCCAGTTGTACAATTTGAATTATACCATATATCCAACCATTGCAAAAACTCTTTCAGAAAAGAAACCCTTTCATCATTCTCTGCATCGGTTAGTGGATACATAAAAGAATTTTTTAGTCGCTTACCTTTGTTTGGTGTTTTAACGTTTACTATCCACCACCATTTCAAAATAATTTCTATATACATTGCAGTTCCTTTAAAATGTGGCAATGCATGTTTTTCCCCTAAAGTATTCAAAGCTTCTACTACAAATTCATTGAAAATATTTAAAACTAACTTAACATTTTGTCTTTCTATATTTGTTGGATTTAATGACTTAAGCGTCAAACCGTGGCCAAATTTTACTAAATTTACATATTCCACCTCATGAAGTTGTTTTAAAGTGCAAAAGGAAGCAGTTTCAAGTTCTTTAATCACAAAATTATTGATATTTTCAAAGTTCGGGAAAAACATGCATTGACCTGGGTTCTTCTGGTTCAACCAATTATTTCTTATGCATTTTTGTATATGAACCACATCTATCACAAAAAAGAGTGGTCTTTCTGGATTTGCAGGATGAGGATATTGCGTTTGTAAGTTTGGAGGATCAACAAATAAAGACATTGTCTTCCTATTAATAGAATTATTATCAGTAGAAACTGCAATTACAGTGAAACCAATCTTTTCGAGACCTAATATGATTTTTTTAAGTATTACATGCAATTTTTCTGCTGATATGGTTTTGACAGGCAATATGTGCACAACTTCTTTGAAATCAGACAATATGCTTTGAACCATAAATGTATGTGCACTGGTTGCAGCATGCTCACTGTCATATGCCATGCCGATTAAATTTCCACCTTTGAATTCGAAATATGGTTTGATGTGAATTTCATCCACCGTTAATGCAACAATATTTTTCTCTCTTTTAAGCTGTTTGAATTTTTCAGATATGTATTTTAAGAAGGAAGTATCGTCTTGTTCTTCTACGGGGTTTATGTTCAGATTTGATGTAAGCTGCCTTATTGTTGTAGGATGTGGAAGAACTATAATCAGGTTTGTTGTAACCAAGCTAACTTGAATCGCTTTAATCAAATAGAACTTCTGTCAGACTCAAACTTCAATCAGTGACATACATCTTCAATTCATTTTAATCACACTGAAACCAATCTGAAAAAAATTTGGGTCAGATTGCTTTGATTGATTGAGAATTTGTTGAATAATGCAGTAACACTGCTCTGCAGCTTTATTGCTTTAAAAATGTGATGATACTTTGGTGCTGTGATTTGTGAAATACTTTCTGATTAAAGTGCTTCATATTGAAGCGTATTTATTGTATGAACTTTGAATTTTAACCTACATATATGTAGTATGTTTTGTTGTTTCAATAAAATTGACTTCCAAAGAAATCTTTTTCTCTTTTAATGTGCTTCATGAAATTCTAATTCTAAGAAACTGCATGTTTCCTATTTTTTACAGGGTTGAAACTTTTCTGGAAGCCCAGTAGCACTTTGTGCTACCATGCCGTTGCCCAGGGCTCAATTTCCGGGTCAGGCACGGTTGACTCAGCCTTTCATCCCTTCAAGGGTTGATAAAATGAGTACGGAGCTTGCTTGGGAACTTTTCCCTGAACTGCACAGTTAACTACCAGCGAAGGTTCCAGTTTAAAACTGTAAAATGCATAGTAATCAACTGCAAAATTAGCAATTTTACAGTTGATTGCTGTGCATTTTATAGTTTTAAACTGGAACCTTGGCTGCCAGTATATTATACTGTTAAAACAAGTTTATTTTTTGCCGTGTGAGGACCCGTGTTCGACTGATCACCTAACCAAACTTCTGCCTTGCAACCCAGAGCAGTGTTTCTTTCAGGCATCTCTCCGGCCCCCACCGAGGAAAAATCAATTTGCACTAACACACACAAAAAATAAATTAATTAAAGTAAACATATTAAATAAATAAGCAAGTAAATATTAAATAAATTAATATAAAACAAAACAAATATTTTCAAAACATACATCACGGGGAAGCATCAAAGAGATCCTAAAATGCAATTTTAGGACATCTATTTCGAGAAAATACCTGGGGAGAATTTATGATAGCCAACTTTTTCCCTTGACATCAAAAAAGATCACTAACACTTGCGTTTATTTATTTATTATTTTTTTTTTTTTGGGGGGGGGGTTAATTTTGAAACACTTCTAGGGAAAGTCCCGAACTGCATCAATTTTCATAATTTTCTCTAAGATAGTCTACAAACAGCTTGAGGATTTTGTATTTTCCAGGGAGGACGTATTACTTCATTTGAAAAAAATTAAACAACTAAAGCTCCGGGACCAGATAATATTTATCCAAAAATTCTAGTAAAATGTGCGGAGGAATTAGTGGACGTTATTGTTAATATATTCAATGCTTCATATATTCAGGGATAGTGCCAGAGGACTGGAAACTGGCTAACATTAGGGGAAGGGTGGGCATAGTGGCCACCCTAAGGAACATCTATTTTTTTCCACTCCTAAACTTTATTAAAACATTTTATAAATCCCTTCAACACTTAGTATGGTTACTTAGGCTTGATTAAAAAATATAAACAACTAGATTTTTAAAATTTATTTGTACAAAATTTTTACTTTACCAAAAGCTGTCAAAGTGGCCACTTTGCCCCACTAGGTAGTGCAAAGTGGCCACTACCTAAATAGATTTAGATAGTATGGAAAAAAATGAAACCTCATTTAGTTTCAGAACTCAGAATAATTGTATTAGGGTTTTAAACAAAAATAGGCATTACTAAAAGTGTGTGAAGTTATGAAATCACTGGTATTTACATAAATCACAAATAAACTCATCGTCCTCCTCTTCGTCTCCTGTGCAGGCTTCGTGAGCCCATTTGAGGCACCCAGAACATCTAATCCAGCCTTCGTTGTCCTTAGATTTCGAGTAACAATCACCACAGAAAAAACAATCGACGTTTCGAATCGAACAATCGAAGTGGCCACTTTGCCCTCTAGCGCGCCATTTTCGAAAGAACAATATTTCACGTACAACCAGTTGTCGTATCTACTGTTGAGACATATGAATTCAAAGCTAGAAACATGGTGTTTTGCACCATTGAGGTAAAATTTACTTCACCTAGTCCTACAATAAACTAAAGCGAAACATGTGATGCATTTATATAACATCAGGATTAACATCATTGTTTTTCAGGAATAATGTGCTCCGCAAATTTATATTGGTAAATTGTTGTTAAGGGGTCGTCTTCATATAAAAATCGGCATCAACTTTAAAAATTTCTATGAAAACCCCCCTTTTTTATCGGATATTTGTGATCAGCAACATCATTTATTTAAAAAATTCGAGATTCAAACAACGCCAAAGGTGTGAAAACTCGAAAGCAAACCATTTGTAGCATTACAGACAATCTTCCACCATTTGGTGACAATACCTAAGTAGCACACTTCGTTTTTTAAAGGTTGTAAAATGGTTATTAACGTTGTAACCGCTTAAAAACATTTATAAAACGTTTAAAGGTTATTTGTGCTACCTGGGTAGACATAATTAAAGACTCAAAACAGGGGTACCACGGCAACTAACGGGCATGGAGTCGTGCAAATCGCCACATAAACACGAGGTTAGCAACCCATTCTTGCATTGTATCCTCGCTGTAGATGAAAAAGGGCTGCTGTATGACAATCACAAGTGCAAAGCAGTGACTGCACGAAAGGAGAACACGAAACCGATGCCCAAACCAAGCCTCCGTCCTCCGTGCACAGAAGATTCTCGTCTCTGTTTGGTCATTGCCAAGAACTTGGTTCACTGTGAGTTCCCCCAAAGGGGACCAGACCATTAATACGCTGTTAAAAAGAACCTGAATTTTCAGGAAATTTTCTACTGATTTTAAAAGAAGATTTCCGTTTTCGCTTTTAAGCGTACTTTCTTCTTTAAAAACGGAAATATTCAGTGAATCACCGAGTTGGAAAGACGAAAACGGAATTTTTCAGTTTTTGTCGTTGCTGCTTCAAACAAACCCTGAATTTTTAGGAATTTTGCTACTGTTTTTAACAAAAAATTTCCATTAATGCTTCAAACGTATTTTTTCCTGAAAAAAAAACGGAAATATTACCTTGAATATCGAATAAAAACGGAATTTTCCTGTCTTGATAGTCGCTGCACCAACCGACTCGTAACTGCGGCTCAAAGTACAAAGCAGCAAAAAAGTTTCATGTGCAGACTGTAGACTCATCGAGAATTTAGTCATTATTTTGAAAATATGACAAAAAAGGGTACTTTTGGCAGTGACATTTTTTGATTTTCCTCATTTTTTATATGTGAAAGTAGGTCATGAGAAGTAAACATTCTGGAGTTTTTAGCCCCTCAAAAAATACGGTTCACTCGGCAAAACATTAACGAAGTTTGATGTTTTGCAGCCCTTTTTTGGTAAAACGACAGAAAGACGCATTTCAGTGCGCTGTAGTTTTTTTTTTTTTTTTTACAGAAACACCACAACAAAAGGTTATGTTTACATTTATTTATTGTCTGGTTATGAGAAACCCATAGTTATTTGGGTTGGAGGTTATTGCTTTCTTTAGTTAAGCGTCCGCAAAGTATGGTTTTTAGTCCATTTTTACTTGATTTTAAGCTGCGTTATTTCCCCCCAAAAACGACCCCCCCCCCAAAATTTTTTTATCATTTTCTGAAAATTCATACTATGATGAGAATATGAGGTACGAATATTGCTTGATATTTAATTCCTTTGAAGAGAAAAGGACTTTGATATATTTCAAATTTTCAAAATTTGTCGTTTTTTAATCGCATTTAATTCGAAACAGCAACCCTAGAAAAAATAACTTTTATGTATTATGGAATTAACAGATGTGTAAAATAACGCAAAAAAAGAAAGAAGCGTGGGGTCTCTTCTAGTTTTCAAGAAAATATTTTTTTGTAGCTCATTTTAATGCTTTTTTCTCATAGTAAAATGTGTCCATCAAGTAGGTTTGCTCTGCTGAAACTTTAACTGTATAAATTTGTGTACAAAAAGAGAAAAAGACTAAAAACACTTAATTTTGTCTAAATTTTTATAATTTTTAGTTTCTTAATTGGAGTTAACTCAAAAAACCATAAATCATTACTAAGAGAACAGAGGTATTCGAGTGGAAGGTCACAGTGACCTCCCGAAAAATTTTATGTTAGAAAAATTTTGCTGATGATTCTGCAAATCTGGAAACAGTATTGCAACATTGAGAATTTTTAATCATGCATTTTTTGCATGTGTGCTTGATCGTATTTTGTACAGCCCAGCTCCCTCGAAAATGTTATGAAATTGATACCCTAGAATGTATTTTAGGCTACAGTTATCTATCTATCGGAAACCGACCGGCTTCATGAAGAGGGAACGAAGGACTGCGAACTGAGCCACTAAGCGCCTTACTTTCAGGCTACATTTAATGACGTTACGGAAACGATCAGTATTCGGAAGCTGCTTCCAAAACGTTTCTAATAATGATGTTTTAAAAACATAACTTGATGCTATATTTCGTGAAAAGGAGATATTGGGGGTAAAGCGCTCTTTCTCGGGATTTTTTTGAATTTAAATGCCTAAAAATGAATTTTTAGGCCATGTTTTTGGTAATGTCAGAGTAGGAAAAGGTTTGAGGGCTATCCTGGAATTTTTTTCCGCTTTAAGGCTTTAAACTGCTATTTCGAACTATCTTTAGTGATGTTAGAGAAAAGGGTGATAAGTTCAGGAGCTCTCCTTTCTAAAAACACATTTTAAGGAGGTTAATTTAATCTTTAAGGAGGTGAAGAGTCATTATTTTGAAAATCGAAAAAAAACGGGAAATTTTGGCAGTGACCATTTTTGATTTTCCTCATTTTTTTATTTGTCAAAGTAGGTCATGAGAAATGAACATTCTGAAGTTTGTAGCCGCCTCAAAAATTTTGTTCGCTCGGTAAAAATTCCCAAAGTTTGATGTTATGCAGCGCTTTTTTGGTAAAACGGCTGAAAGACGCATTTCAGTGCGCTGTAGTTTTTTACAGAAACGCCACCCCATGGTTATGTTTACATTTATTGATTGTACAGTGTAGTTATGAGGACCCCATAGTTATTTGGGTTGGGGTAGGTTGCTTTCCTTAGTTAAGGGGCCACAAAGTATGGTTTTTAGATCATTTTCGCTCGACTTTGAACTGCATTATTTCCCCCATAAAAACAACCCCCCGAAATATTTTAAAAATATACTGAAAATTTATACAATGAAGAGAATATGTGGTACGAAAATTGTTTAATATCTCATTGCTTTGAAGAGAAAAATACTCAGACATTTTTCAAAGTGTCAAAATTTGCGGTTTTTTGATCGCATTTAACTCCACACAGCAACTCTAGGGAAAAAAAAAGCTTTTATGGATTATGGAACCTACAGATGTGTAGAATAACGTAAAAAAGAAAGTTGCGTGGGGTCTCGTCTCGTTTTCAAGAAAATATTTTTTTTTTTTTGTAGCTCATTTTAATGCTTTTTTCTCATAGTAAAATGTGTCCATCAAGTAGGTCAGATCTGCTGAAACTCTAAGTATATAGTAATGATATATTTAAATTTGTATAGGGAAAGATAAAAAGACTAAAAACACTTACTTTTGTCTAAATTTTTTATAATTTTAGTTTTTTAATTGCAATTAACTCAAAAAACGTGAAATCCTGAGACTATTGAAAAAAGTAAATTCGGCGAGGGATCTTCAGATGTATTCTAGTGGGAGGTCACAGTGACCTCCCGAAAAATTTCACAAACGAAAAATTTTGCTGACGACTCGGCAAATTTGGAAAATATTGCAACATTGAGATTTTTTAATGATACATTTTTCTCACGTGTGCTTGATCGTATTCTGTAAAAATTTAAGTTCCAGTGCCCATGAGTATCTTATACTTCTCAAGAAGATGTTCTTAATTTGCCAAAAGAATTTCCCAATTTTTCCGAATGATAAAATACGATCAAGTCCACATGTAAAAAATAAATAAATAAAAAGAAAATTTCTATGTTGCAGTATTGTTTCTAAAGTTGCTGAATC
This sequence comes from Uloborus plumipes, assembly GCA_038373865.1. Lineage (NCBI taxonomy): Eukaryota > Metazoa > Arthropoda > Arachnida > Araneae > Uloboridae > Uloborus > Uloborus plumipes. The sequence continues at coordinate 46,314 of JAXGGA010003664.1, read as the reverse complement.
TTCAGAAAAAATTTCCGAATATGAAATTTTTGTGGAGGTCACAGTGACCTCCTTTGACTTCCCATTGTGGAGCCTCTAAAAATACCTCACAGTATTTTCTTTTTCGAATATTTCCAGTCATTGCCAGCTAGTAATATGTAAATTCAATAATTCCCTCAGTAACTTCCCTCAGTTTATCGTTTTTTGATATAATTGCAATAAGAAGCTAAAAGTTCAGACACAATTAAGTGCTGTGATTTCTTTTTCACTATTACTATACACTCAAAAATTACTATACACACATACATAAATTATTATCATATATTTTAAGTGTTAGCAGATCTGACCTACATACTGGACACATTTTACTGCGGGAGAACGTATTAAAATCTGCTACATTTTTTTCTATAAAACTAGAAGAGACCCCTGGCCGTTTTATTTTGTACGTCGTTTTACACATGTATCATATAATATAAAAAAATAATCATAACATGCAAAAAATAAATGAATACGAAAGTTCAATGTTGCAGTGTTGTTTCCAACTTTGCCGAATCATCAGCAAAATTTTTCGATCATGATAATTTTCGGGAGGTCACTGTGACCTCCCACTAGAATACATCTGAAGATACCTCACCGAATTTACTTTTTCCAATATTTCAAAGCTATATGTGCATTCAATAATAGTCTCAGGATTTCACGTTTTTTAAGTTAATTGCAATTAAAAAACTAAAATTATAAAAAATTTAGATAAAATTAAGTGTTTTTATTCTTTTCCTCTTTCCCTATACAAATTTAAATATATCATTACTATATACTTAGAGTTTCAGCAGATCTGACCTACTTGATGGACACATTTTACTATAAGTAAAAGCATTAAAATGAGCTACAAAAAAAAAAAAAAAAAATCTTGAAAACGAGACGAGACCCCACGCAACTTTCATTTTTACGTTATTCTACATATCTGTAGGTTCCATAATCCATAAAAGCTTTTTTTTCCCCTAGAATTGCTGTTTGGAGTTAAATGCGATCAAAAAAACAGCAAATTTTGACATTTTGAAAAAAGCGCTGCATAACATCAAACTTTGGGAATTTTTACCTAGTGAACAAAATTTTTTAGGGGGCTACAAACTTCAGAATGTTCATTTCTCATGACTTACTTTGACATATAAAAAAATGAGGAAAATCAAAAATGGTTACTGCCACACCTTGGCTGAATTTCAAAATAATGGCTCTTAAGGGGACGCTGCAGTGGAAAAGAATATCAGAATTCGTCTTACACCACTTCCTTTCTCTTTCTGAGGGGAGTGTACATCTGTGAGGTGATTGACATTTAAACCACCAATAACTGGACCGTGAGGAGAAAGTGTGGGGGGGGGGGGACACGTCCCCGTCACTTTAGGGGAGAAAGAACCCCTATTATGAATAGCAATCTGAAGCTTCAGGCGAAAATCAGAGCTGCCTCTCCCTTGTTGAATTGAAAGAAGAAAGGCAGTTGGTTGGCTCAATTTGCCATTTTACGTTGTGGAATTCGTCCCTGTGATTTTACTCGCACCTATTAATGCTTGTACATTCAACAGATATCTGATTTTATTTGGAAAGATGTTTCCACGCACAGACATTTTTTTCTTAAAATCAACAAATGAATGAAAATTTGAGAATAATGAACACATAAATTACATGATTACATATTGATGGTTTCCTTAAAAATGAACGCCATATAAAATTATTCAGTTTTTTGTTGTACGCAAAGCTGATTCATTTCTTTCATGAAATTTACTAAATAATGGAATTATTTGTGCATTATGATCGGTTTAGAAAAGGGGGAGAAAAGCAAAATAAGTAACCAACATAATCTCACTAAATTTTATGAAGTAACTATTAAATTCTATCAAATAAATACATTCGTAAATTTAAAAAAAAAAAAAATGATGAAAAATGAAAATCCTACCAGTGATTTGAAACACAGCATGCCAGATTTTAAGCTTACACAGGCACGGAATTAAAATTTTATAACTAAAAATGCCCTTTTTCTAAACATCAAGATCGCCACTTGCGGAATAAATATGGGTCATTCCAAAAATATGGGTCATTTTTTTGGATGTACATATAAGACTTGCATGAAACCATACCAAATTATAGCTCCATAGGCCTTATGGTTTAGCCAATAAAAATTATTTTACAAAGGCCTCTTTTTCGTTTCTTGAAAAAATTGATCAAATCGTCAAGTTTGTGCTTTTATTGCTCGCGACCTAAGACGATTATCAGGTTCAAATTTGGTGATTATGATTACTGTTTAGGGTAGAATAGCCTACTTGTGTAACAAAAGCTCCATACACTAATTTTTTTTGCAATTTGCTGCCAAAGTTGGTAAAAAATCGTATTTACGCAAATTTTGACCATAGGTTATCAGTTTGTATCTGCCGAGAGAATGACTATCTGAAGCTAATTCTTTCCTCGTTTGTAGCCTGATAGTTCTTCCGAAAGGTGTGCAAGTGGCATCTTGATAGCTCAAATAATTGCTGAATTATGCGAGTTGAAATTCCAGTCAAATTTCTATTTTCTCAATTTTGTCTCAGTTTCAAAGGGCAATATCTCAAAAGGGTCATCTTGAATTTCAATTTTCATTACATCATTGGAAAGAACACACTTTTACTCAAAAATATGTACGTCATTCAACGTGAAATCAAAGAAAAAAGACATAGACATCAAAAGTTGATGTCAATTTGTTCTATTAAAATTTACAGGAGCTATTGTACTTATATTCTGATGAAAAACCCTTTTTTAGATGTTTTTGAACTTTAGTTTTTGTGTGCGCATCCGTAAAAACTCAAGAAATGGCAAAAGATGAAGTTTCATTTTTAACAAAAATAATTATCTTCGTATTGCTGCTATAAGAGCTTGAGTCTTTTCCTATGTCTTATTTTTAATCTCTTGAAACAGAATTTCGGATCATATGTCATTTAGCAAGGTGTCATTAATATTTTAAATTCATAAAAAGCATTGTTTCTTTTTTCAAAAAAATAAAAATAAAAATAATTAATAAATGAGATAAATAATAAATAAAACAGTTAATATGGTGTGTACGTGATAAAAAATATGTATAATGGGACTGCAAAGCCATTATTCTAAAAAGCGATAACGAAAGTTTTCGATAGAGTTGAATATTGCAATTATTTCCACCATGTAAATGATAACAATAGTAATTAAAAATATGATAAGTAGTAATAAAAATCCATTCTTTATACTGCCGAGAATGTGTCTAGATATTCAGCCTATGATTGCAATTAGCCCATAAACAAAAATGATGAAAAATGGGAAAATGCGTTGTATGACCTTGAAACATTACTGTCCTACAACTTTGCCAAGTGACATATCATCCGAAATTCTGTTTTAAGAGTTTAAAATAACACATAGGAAAAGACTCAAGATCTTATAGCAGCTATAAGAAGATAATTACTTTTGTTAAAAACGAAACTTTATTTTTGCCATTTCTTGATTTTTTACGGATGCGCACACAAAAACTAAACTTCAAAAATATCTAAAAAAGGGTTTTTTCATCAGAACATAAGTACAATAGCTCCTGTAAATTTTAATGAAACAAATTGCCGTCAACTTTTGAGGTCTATGTCTTTTTTCTTTGATTTCACGTTGAATGACTTACACATTTTTGATCTGCAATATCCTCAGAAACTGATTTGTCTCAAAAATAAAAATAACGTTTTTTAGTTAAGAAAAGTGTGTTCTTTCCAATGATGTAAAGAAAATTGAAATTCAAGATGACCCTTTTGAGATATTGCCCTTTGAAATGGAGACAAAATTGAGAAAAAATAAATTTGACTGGAATTTGAACTCGCATAATTCAGCAATTATTTGAGCTATCAAGATGCCACTTACACACCTTTCGGACGAACTATCAGGCTACAAACCAGGAAAGAATTAGCTTCTGAAATTCATTCTTTCAGTAGATACAAGCTGATAACGTATGGTAAAATTTTGCCAAAATACGATATTTTACCAACTTTGGCAGCAAATTGCAAAAATTCTGCAGTGCATGGAGCTTTTGTTGCTCCAGTAGGCTATTCTACCCTAAACAGTGATCATAATCATCAAATTTGAGCCTGATAATTGTCTTAGGTCGCTGGCAATAAAAGCTGTGGAAAATCTCCATAGTCTAATTTTGACATGAGCGCATGAGGGCGCTGTTATTTGTTCCTATGCAAATTGCTGTCGGCTCTTAACTGTATTTATATCTAGCCAAATGGCACTTGGGTTGTAGATTTTAGTAGTTGTCGATGGTTGGAGCATAGTTTGTAAGGGCGACATGCCCGCTTCAAATAGCAAAATAAATCTATGTTTTATTTAAATAGTCGTCGTCGGAATCATTTCGTCTCATGGTGCATCGACCGAGCAGGTACTGCACTTCGAACTTTGATAGTTTATTCGTAAAATAGTGAAATTCGTGTCGTCGTGTAGTGACTTCGTCGGTTGTTCTTGGATTTTCTGGAAGAAAGTTGGGTGAGTTATTTCTTTCAATTTATAAGACAGCATGGCTGAAGGAGGTAAAAGTGAAGAAAAAATTGTTGATGAAATAGATTACGTTGAAAGATTGAAGAGGCGGAGAGTTAGTCAGCGAGGCCAAGTTACTAGGCTAGTAGGAAACATAGAAACTTGTTTGACTAATCCGAATATCAATTTAGATGTGTGTCAAGCATTCCTAGAACAGTTGTTGATAAAGGACGAAACTTTAACTAATTTGGACTCAGAATTAGAAGATAGTTTAAAATTGGACGAAATTGACTCTGAAATACAACGTATTGATGAATATAAGGACAAGATAATATTAACTAAAACAAGATTACAAAACAAAATTAAATCATTTATAACACCGAATCACGAAACTGCGAATCTGAGGGAAAATATAATAGAGCCGCGAGTCTTGCCTAAATTACCAAAATTAACAATCGCGAAATATTATGGTGATCCTTCAAATTTCTTAGATTTTTGGAATCAGTACGAAAGTTCAATTCATAGTAATCAGTCTCTTTCAGATGTTGATAAATTCTCATATTTGAAATCTTTATTAGGCGGAAGAGCTCTTGCGTGTATCAAAGGATTCGCGTTTTCGAGTGAAAATTACAAAGAAGCAATTAAGTTGATCAAAAGCACTTTCGGTCAGAAGGATGTTTTAATTAGTGCCCATACTTCTAGTTTATTAAATCTAAGTCCAGTAAAAAACTCTAACAATTTAGCAGGATTACGTAACTTGTATTTCGAATGCCAAACTCAAATCCGATCCCTTGAGTCTTTAGGAATAAAATCTGATAGTTATAGTACGCTTTTATCAACCATCGTAATGAAACTTTTCCCTGCGGATTTAGCATTAGAATTCAGTAAGAACTACCCCGATAGTTGTCATTCTCTGGACGAGTTGATGCAATTTTTGTATTCCGCGATAAATGCTATGGAAAAAACCTCTCATATTAGTTCTTCGGAAACTTCGGTTTACAATAAGGGAAACAGACGAAAATTTTCATTTAAACAAACTGGTGTAGATAAGTTTTCAAGAAATGCCTCTTCAGCGGCGGAACTGTTAGTAAATCATACAGTCGCTAATTCTAAATGCATCTTTTGTGGCTCGAACCTACATGATTCAGTTTCGTGCGACTCAGTAAGCATAGAAATGAAACGGGATTATCTAAAAAGAAGTAGACTTTGCTTCTTTTGCTTTTCAAACAGACACTCGATTTCTGCTTGTCCTAAACTTAACCCTAGTGAAAATGACCGACTTTTACCGTCTTAAAGGCGGTTTTTGGACAGGCGGCATAAGCCGGTCAATGCCGGCTTTGACCATCTACATCTTAGACGGTAAAGACCGGCTTCAACCGTCTAAGACCGGCCTTTACCGTCTAAGACCAAGACGGTAAGGACCGGCTTTAACCGTCTAAGACCGGCTTTTACCGTCTAAGACCAAGACGGTAGAGACCGGCTTTAACCGTCTAAGACCGGCTTTTACCGTCTAAGACCAAGACGGTAAAGACTGGCTTTAACCGTCTAAGACCGGCTTTTACCGTCTAAGACCAAGACAGTAAAGACCGGCTTCAGCCAGCTAAGCCAAAGAAAGCCGGCATTGACCATCCGTTTTCGCCTGTCCAAAAACCGCCAGTTTACTGCACTAATGTAAAGGAGAAAGCTTATGCAAATAGTTTTTACAATCATAGTTTCAAATTTGAAGAAGTTGGATTCAAATTCAAACATTTATATAATCCCAAATATCATAACAAAAAACAAGGAGGTGCTTACAGGGCAGCTGCGGTAACTTGACCTCTGATATTGACCATGGTTACGCCTTTTGGGGGAAGTAGGAAAGGGTAATTGCAGCAAATGTATGTTGGGTTAGTTTTGATGTCCTTTTCAAAAGCATTCCAACTCAAATTACCCTAAAAGGTAGCAAATGTTGTCAATTGCGGATGTCAAATTATCAGAGCTGCAATAGGGTGATCTCATAAAATTGTGATGTTACATGCAATCAAGGCTGTTGTTTTGGTGGGGATACCGGACCTATAGTACCAGGGCCTGGAGCTTTAGGGGGCACACAATGTCATAAAACTATTTTCCCAATTACAATGTTAATAATTTCATTGAACAAATGAAGCTTTTTCAAAAAAGAAAAGAAAAAAAATCTTGCATTACATTGCTGATCATCGTTAGTATAAACATAAATGAAATATTTTTGCATGAAGACATGGATACAAGAGGGAAACATTCTTTAAAACTGCTCAAAGCCGAAAACGACTTTGTAACCAGGGGTGGTGGGGTGTAGAAAAAGTTGAATACAATATATATGTGTGGCAATAATTTCAACACTTAATTCAATGACAGTTCAATTTGTATTACAAATACCGGTTCTGTTTACATTTTTATACAGAACTTTTTACTTCAAAATTTGATATTTTTTCCTTGATCCATCCAATTTTGTCCACTGAAAATTCATAGAGTGTAGTCTTTAAAATTACTGCTGATCCACTGGCCCTAAACTAGTGAGACTCGCCTTGGACCACCAGTTTTTTTGTACGAAGATTTTTCAATAATTTCTAACGTCAGTATCATATTACTCTGCTTATCTGAGAAATGACAAAGTATCCAATTTTGACTACATAAAGCTATTTTTATGTTTACACCAAATTAAAAAGCATGAAGCAGAACACTGAATAGTCAGAATTGAGGAAAAATATACTTTAATTTAAAAAACAATTTAGAAAGGTATTTATATTTAGTTTAAAAAATACAATAAATACAATTTCCAAGCAATCACATTAACATTACTTTTATACCAAAAAGGAAAACAGTAAAGAATTTCTTGCTGTTGTAAGCCAACAGGAATCTATAACTGTTATTTCAGAACACTTGTCTTTTTGGGCAGTGAAAATAAAAATGAGGAAGAGGATGCAAACAAAGAAATAAAAGAAGTTGTATTAATATGTTACAAAATATACAGGGATCAAAGTGCACAATTAACAAAATATAGGACACTTTTTGAAAAAATATAGGACATCAAATAAGAGAAATAATTATTCAATTTTGCATACACACCATAAAAAAAATATCTTTAAAGGCACACTGATGAAAATATATGTATATATACTAGGGTCTGGAAAAAAAAACCCCAGCTCACCTGAGTTTCTGAACAAATACCAAGGTTATTTTCTTTTTCAAGAACCATTTTAATCTCAATATCTAATCCCATTTGACATTCAGATTACAAGACATTTAGATTACATAGATTCTACTATACCTAATTTTAAATCATGCATGTATTTTTACTCAAATAAATGTTGTAAAAAATGTCAAAATTAGAGAAAAAATCTGAATTTAAAAATAGCTTAATGTTTAGATTAAATATTATCAAATTCCTTTTTTTTAATCATGACCATTTAAGAAGAAAATTTATTTCTCTTCAGAAACAAATTTTGTGAGTGATGCTTTGCAAAAAAGTACTCTTAGTAAACCTGAAATACATTACCTATGTAGTAATCTATGTTTTGCAGTTTTCTCATATAACTAAATTTTTAGAAAAGGGGACAATGTAAACCATAAACAAGAATAATATCAAGTATTTTAAAATTCATTGGCCTTAGAATTGGAATAAAAAAAATTGAACAATAAGTAAATAGGCCGAAAATAATAAAATAATGATAAAAACAAAAACTGCCACCAGTTTTTTTTTTTTTTTTTTTATCAAAGACGAAAGGGATTAATTTTCTAGTTCAAACTAATCTGGAGTAGCACCCCAAGTCAAAATAGCTTTCAAACGCCAAAATTATTAAAATATTTACAAGATGCAGAAGGATTGAAATCTCAAACATGGAAGCAGCACGTGCAAGGTTGGCATATTTCCCATTAAAAAGATTGTTATTCATTAAAATTAAACATAAAGTATAATAATCAAAGGTAATGCCCGTGAAAATTAAAACTGATTGTTCAAAAATTTTAAACATTTAAAAGATTGAAATCTTAAACACGAGATGCAATTTTTTCGCAAAGTCCGAATAAATTCAATATTGCCATGATTCTAAAAATAAATTCTTTCATAATTTACTGAAATTAAACCTACAATAAGTTAATCTAAAGTAGCATGTGTGAAAATAACTTCTAATTGTTAAAAACAGCAAAATATTTGAAAGATGCGAAAGAAATGAAATCTTTAATACTGGAGACATTCTTTTTTTTCAACAATGCATATTCAGCACATGTCCCAAAAATTACACGAATGAAATCTTTTTGAAAAATGTTAAGTGCAATTTAATTATTAAAAAAAAAAATCAAGCATCAAGAAACTTTTTCAAGGTTTTAAAACTTCGTCTCGCTCAAGCACCTGAAAATTAACTTTTTTTCCTCAAGGACTTTTTTCAAGAGGGTACAAACAATGAATATAGGATTTTTACTTGAAATATAGGATTTATAGGAAATATAGGTCTGTTTTTGACCTTTTTTGAAATATATAGGATTTATAGGAAATATAGGACGACTTTGATCCCTGAATATAGAATCATGTCTACTTGAATTTGTTTTAACAAGATTTTAACACCATAAGTTAAGATATCAACTATTTTAGTATCAAAATTGCTAAAAAAACATTTATATACAGAATCTTGGTTTGTTACTATATCAGGTTTTGATTTGGTACGTTAAATTATTTTTATCTTAAGATGAAACATGATCAAATGAATATGTTATAAAACAAATTTTGATACGCTTTAATGTTTATATTAAAAAAAAAAACTAATATTTGTTTTTAATAGCTTATAATGCATTAAAAAATTCTATTAAAAATTATTATTATATTAAAATCATTTTAAATTAATGGCACTTTTATTTCCTTATTCGTCTGAGTGAAGCAATTTTATCACCAATAGCTTGAACAACTATAACGAATGATGCTCTCAGATCCACAATAGACTTCTTCTCCTCCTCTGATACAGCATTCTGATTAAGTTCACTTAATACCCTTTTTTCCAAAAGATTTCTTATATACACTATACCAGACCGAGGTAAAGCAGGCCTTGCAACTTTACCACCAGTTGGGGGCTTACGACCTGTAGCGCTTGAATTAATGAGGACATCTTCACCAAACAGGTTGTATGCCAAATTTTTCACATAAACTTTATCCCCTTCCTTTCCAGAGCGACATCCCATGGAGCTGCTCAAGATTATGGCATCACTTAGGAAAGGAAAGGATGTAGTGGCAAAATCTTCAACAGGTTGTATTTCTGGATCAGTTTCGAAAACAACATCTTGTGTTTCATCCTGAGGCGTGCGGTCCAGAGATAATTTTGTCACTTTTGACTGAGGGGAATGGTCAACACTATCAATAATGAGTGGACGTTTCAAAATCGAATTGACCACAGCAGGTACTGATGTGGAAGCAAGTAGAGATGGGCTTGTAGGTTGTTCAACCTCTCTACTTGTCAAACTAGAGGATTGTTCAAAATTTGGTTTCGACCCAGCAACTATGTCGAATGAGCTTATTAGTTTTCTCTGCAATTCATAATTGAGTTCTCTTGCAGTTTTAAACTCTTTCTTTAAATTTGCATATTTTTCTTTGGTCTTTGTAAATTTTTGGAAAATACTAGAAGCTTCAGCATCCTTTATTTTCAATTTCTCCTGCAGTGCATTTAACTGCAATTTCAAACTTCTGTTTTCTGACTCCAACTGTTGCACTTTGTTTTTCTGTGGTGCAACAGTTTCTTCTGCATCTGTCTCGTCATCTGTGAAAACTAAACTATTTTCATAAACACTATTTCTCAACAATACTGATGTAGCAGAGCTAACCAGTTTCTTTGCTGAGGCTTTGGACGTAGCTTCAACACATCTTCTTTGTAAAGGAAGACCCAGAGCATCCAGCGAATCATTTACTTCTTTTAATGAATCTGAAATAAAATTATATAAAATTAGATTCGTAAAATTATGATCACTCACAAAATCAATCTCAAACTCTTCACATGTTTTTTGAACAAAAAAACTAAATCAGTAATGTTTAAGGTTAATATCGTAGTTTATCTAAACAAAATTGACACCAAGATTCATCAACAAAATAAACTAGCTATTCTATAGAATAATAATAAAATAAATGTTCTTTATCTCAATCTATTACATATATAGTTTAAGATAACACTCGGTTTGACTTACCCTCATCGAGTTTCCTAAAATTGCTAACATAAATGAAAAGTGAAAGTTGTAATACAACGAAATGGACAAAATGATATTTTGTCTAGGGCAGATTTTTCTATGCCAGACAAAATTTGACAACTCTGGTCAAAAGTTCCTCAAGTTGCTTCGAGGAACGATAGTCCAGCTGTGCTATTGTTTGAATAGACCATCGAATCACTACCATCAACTACGACTTGTTTTGTCTCGGAGATGCAAAGTTTATTGGTTCATTCAGGGACAGCGCTAACAGTTTTAAGTTGTTAGCCACTAAATTAGCCAAACTTTAAAAGTCTTAGCCAAATTTCAAAAGTTTTAGTCAAATAAATAATTTTTTTCTTCCGTAATACAATACATATAATTTTTCTCCCCCAGTGAAGATTTCTGAGAATTTTTGTTCGCCAACACTTTAGCCCAGTGGTTCTCAACCTTTTCACGGCTAACGCCCCCTTTAAGAGTGAAAATTTTGCCAACGCCCCCCTTTATGTTAATAGTGAGAGGGTTTGCGAAAAGAGGTAAAAATCTTGAAATAATTTCCTTCCAGAATTTTACAAAACGGTTAAACAACATACATTTTTTCTCAGTAGACATTATTATATGTAGAATTAAAATGACGGATTTAGAAATTAAAAAAATCTAGGTTTAAAAAATATTCTAATTTCAAAAGAATAGCAAATAAAATGAAATGGAATAAAAATAAACAAGCAAAAAGAAATGTTCACTCAAAATATAAAGGAAACAACGAGATGAAATAAAAATTAACATGCAAAGCATTTTTTTAATCATTCAAAATATGAAAGGAACACTCAGAAATATATGTCAGTGAGATATTTGTTCTTGGTGGCTCAAAGCCAATTTCCTCAGCCGGCTTAATATTTTTTGTGAGGTGAAGGCGCAAGTCCCCTCTTGCGACAATTTGGAGTCGATTTCTCTTTTTTGTAACTGGGTCGGTGATAGCACTGAATCTTCGTTCGACGAGGTAGAAAGAGGGGAAGGTTATTAAAAAATTTTTGACGATAGCCCACAGTACAGGCTAAAGGCAATGTTTCCTTGCAGACAAAATCCTACATTGCTGTTAATAAACATGCTGTTAACATTCTGGAAAATAGCTTTCAAAGTTTCATTGGTTGAAAGTTCAACCAATTCTTCCTGATACTGACTATCTGATGTCTCAATGTTTTCAAAAGGGCTGATGACCCATTGAGGAACGTTCAGAGAAAAAATATCCTCAAAGCACTAGGTCTTTGTGCAAAGATTGAAGGTGTCGGCAATAAACGTGAGCTTCATCAAAGGAGATTTCATTAAAAATAAACCATGAAAGTAAATGAATGAAATGAGCAAAAGCCAAAGTGAAAATACTGAGCTCAAACCAAACAGTCAAAGTGGACGGGCACTTTAAGCATTGCAGTACGGTTGCCATTTAAAAATTTAGGAAAATAACCAAACCAATTAAAATAAGCAACTTGCACGAATATTCGCGCCCATCCTGATATTTTGAATATCTTTGGGGGAGATTTATTTTTCCACAGATGGTAAGCTAACTTAAGAGAACGTGGTGAAAGAAACTTACAAAAGTAAGAAAGAAAAAAAACAAAAAACAAATCGATGACGTTTAATGTTCTGCCTAAAACGCTACTAGTGGAAAACACTCGAATGCAATTGTGATTTTTTTGCATTATTTTGAAACCCCCATTAAATGCTAGCAATAAACATTAAAATCTGGTATTCTACTCTTGGAATTGTTCAGTCTGAAAACCAGTTTCGTTTAGCAACAATCAAAGCAGACGACTAAAACTTGAGAACTTAATTTTACCATTTTCACCTACAGATTAAGGACGGTATTTTTTATATGCATGATAATTACTAAGTAAAATAAAGGTGCATTACTAGAAAATTATATAAAGCTGTTCGAAATAACATTGTAATAGTAGAAAGAATCAATCAACAATTCGGCTAAAAAATGGCCAAACGATGATGTGGCTAATGCTTTTGAATTTCATCTAGCTATATGTGATTGAAATTAGCCAAATTGGCTGATTATAACTGCGATTAATTGTAGCATTTCTCTCATTAAGTAGCTCTTCATTAAGTAGCATTCGCTTTCAAGGTTGTCGCATGCAAAATATCACTAAAAAGCCAAATCGCTACCAAAAAAAAAGAGAGAGAGAAGGGAAAAAAAAGCTAAACTATTTTTAAAGTAAAACAAGGCACCTTAGAAAAACGTAAAGAAATGAGCTTAGAGATTCCAGAGCAGATAAATTGATTTATGGTTGGCACAAATAATTCAAGTTGGATTCGTGATTTAATCCAACATTTAATTTTGATTTTTAAAATTAAAAAAAATTCTAATATATTATTTAAATCTTATTCATTTATCTTCCTATGACCTCAAATTTTCTCACCGCCCCCCTATCGCCCAAAATATACCCACCGCCCCCCTACTGCCCAAAACAAGTTCACCGCCCCTCAGCATCTTCCCACCGCCCACAGGGGGGCGGTACCGCCCCCGTTGAGAACCACTGCTTTAGCCAAATCAGAATTTCTTTCGCCGAACTTTCGATTTTATCACATTTGGCGAGGTGGCGAATGCTTAGCGCGGTCCCTGTTCATTTTAGAATAGAAGCTTTCTTTGGGAATTTATTACAATATTATCTTGTTGTGCTTGAATCAGAGGGGGAGAAATTTACTTTTTTTTTTGGGAAATAAACTTCTAATTATCCTGCATGCCCGAACATTTGAATTTTCCGGCATGCTAGTCAACCTTGTTTTTTCGGCATGCCGGCTAATGCGGGGTAAAACGGTTACAAATTAGACAATGTCCGGAACATTTTCAAAAAATTGAAGGCAACGAAGAATTGTTTCAAGTTACACTAGCTCGAAGGGCTGAAGTACTTGTGAAGGGGAACTTTTTAGTTTCGGGAGTAATATGGAGCACCCAGTGAAACATTGATCAGTGTGGACTTGCATCAGGGATAGAATTACGTCTAACTTAATTAGGCACTTAGAAAGTGGTTGTGAAAAATAAAGTGTTGGGAGAAGAGAGGAAGTGATTGGAAAAAAAAAATGGAAAAGTTCCCAATAAACGGTACGCTCCTTGTCTCCCATTTTAGTTTCGTCGCCAACTTCAGAATTGCCCTATGGTATTGCTTCTTCCAAAACCCGTTGGCAACTTTTAAGGTTGCAGAAATTTTTTTTAAATCAAAAGTTATGAATTGAAACCAAACTAATACACCACAATTGGCGAGCGTACCGTATACTGGGATAGAGTGGATTATGGGAATCGTAAAAATTTCATTTTTTGGAGGTCCAGTTGGACTTACTTAAAGAGTTAAAGTTAAATAAACAAACAAAAAACCAAAAAAAAAAAACAATAAATATCACCAAGAATCCATACATTATCCATCAAATAACATTTAATAATATGCTACAAATTTTTGAAGATTACATATAATAATGAATAATTACCTGCAATACATAAAAGTTTGGCATTGTAGTATCCATTCGGTGGCAAGCTTCTTTGTTTATCTTTTTTATTGCAAAGATTTTTGAAAATTTTATCCACATTTTTGTGTGTTATTTCATTTGGTTCTTCGTCCGAATCCTGGCTCCAAAAAACTTGGTAAGTCTTGCCTGCATCAATAGGTAGCTTGAAATTTTTGACATAGCTGATGGGCACAGCAGCCACTGTGTTATCGCTGATATATTTCACTCCAGCGTACATTCTCAAAAAATCAAAATTTAACAAGAAGATTAATGAGAGAACAAAAAACAGACTGTTACAAACGATTTCGATCGAAGTTAAAGTTTATGTTCTATGAATCAGGACAGCATGAGTTACCCAGGGTGCACCACGAGGAGGCCTGGCGGGCGTAATTAAAAAAAATGTTCTATGAATCAATCATTAATTTTAATTATTCTGAATAAATATTATTAATCTCCATGAAAGATAATTAAAATTTAAAACAGAATTTATTAAAGTTTTAACACAAAATAAATTGTAAAAATTTTTATTTCTTTCACCTACCTTTTAACTCAAGAAAAAACTTATATGGCATCAGTTTTGTCTGTATGTTTGTTTACGTTTTCGTTTGGTTTGGTCTCAATGGTTCGTTTGTTTGTGTGATGAGAATTTTTTACTTTTAATTTTTTCTCACATTTATTCAATTCAAATGCAAAACTTTAGACTTTTCTTTGAAGAAAATGTCCCAAGCACGGAGAAAGTCGTATAAGAAATTTATTTCTGGTGCTCCACGAAGTAGAAGTACTAAAAGAAGACATGATTGTATGAATAAAAACGGTTCTGATTTTGAACAAAACCAAGATTTGAATTTGCTTAGCCAGGTTCAATCTTCAGTGACAAATATTTCGAATGATTACAGTCAAACAAGCGATAGTGAATTGGACTGTGATGTAAATATAGACAACACATTTTCATTAACCAACTCTTCAGTTGAAGATTCAGACGAACCCAAATATCAAAATAAAGACAATTGTCCTTATGAAAAAGAGGTTTTGAAACAACCTGTTTGTTCATTTTTAAGTGTTACGAAGTTTGAGGCTTTGTTAGCCATCTTGCATTTCAGCATATCGAACAATTTACCGGGGACAGCAATTGTTGAACTTATTGATTTAATCAATACCATACTAGAAAAGAAAGATGCTATTCCTGCTACGAAATACAAGATTGATAAAATATTTTCAAATAATCTTCCATATAAAGTGCATTATTTTTGTTCCAACTGTTTCATTTATATCGGGGAAAAAGATAAATGTACCTCCATTACCCAGTGTGATCATTGTACAGAACCGTTCTCATGTGAAAATATGAATGACAAAAATTATTGCATTAGTATTTCATGTGGAAAGCAACTTCAACAAGTTTTAGAAGAAGACGGTGTAGCGGAGATGCTAGCTTATCCTTACAACAGACCCGGGCCAAGCGATACTATTAGAGATATTTTTGATGGGGCCACATATAAAAAACTAGAAACAGAGGGCATTGTTGGACCAGACAAAGATAGCTTAACTTTGACTTTTAGCTGCGATGGTGGAGCTGTTTTTAAAAGTAGCAGAGGATCCCTGTGGCCTATTCAGTTTCGAATAAATGAGTTGCCACCAAAAGAAAAGTTCTTGCCACATAGATTAATGGTGGCTGGATTTTGGTTTGGGAAGCACGAACCAGTTCCTGCTACATTTCTTAAACCATTTTTGGATGAAATCAACAGCTTTTCTAGCGAACCTATGCAATGGACTGAACCTAATACTGGAACATTGCGTGCTACTAAAGTTTATTTAACTCATGGAATTTTTGATGCTCCTGCAAAATGCCTGTTTCAATCTTTAACCCAGTTTAATGGCTATTACAGTTGTCCATACTGCTATCATCCAGGAACACTGGAACGAAACCAAGTAAGGTTTGACAAATCTATCCATTCATTGCGCACCCACAAAGAAGTTCAACATGATATGCTAAAAGCTGACAGAGAAGATAAAAAAATTAATGGAATTAAAGGGCTCTCGCCAATGATTTTGTTTAAAAATTTTGATTTAGTCAATGGTTATCCCATTGATTATATGCATCAAACCTTACTGGGGGTTACAAAGTACCTATGTACAGCATGGATAGACTCTTCCTGTCACTGTGAACCTTTCTACCTTTCAAGAATTGACATAAATTGCATAGATGAGAGGCTGTTAAATATTCAACCGCCTTCAAATATATCAAGAGCACCTCGTCGATTTTCGGAATGCCAAATGTTTAAAGCCAATGAGTGGAGAACATGGCTCTTATTTTATTCCATCCCTTGTTTACAAGGTATTTTAGCCGAACAGTATTTGAAGCATTTTTCGCTACTAGTAGCTAGCATTTTTATTCTTCTCAAAGATTCAATATCTGAGAATGAACTGAAATATGCAGAGGAATGTCTTTTTACATTTGTGAACAAATTTGAACAGTTATACTCCCTGTCCAGAATGACATTCAACTTGCACCAAGTAACGCATCTTGTGACTTTTGTGAGACAAAATGGGCCTTTATGGGCTAATTCTATGTTTCCCTTTGAATCAGGTCTTGGTTTTTTGTTAAAGTTTATAAATGGAAAGACCAATGTTTTAAGTCAGCTTGCCAAAAAATACTGCAGTCTTTTTCAAATGCCAAAAACCACTGCCTTGTATGATGGTAAAAATTATGACATCTTGAAATACTGTGATGACCTGTTTTCATACCCACGTCTTCAGAAATGCAAAGTGTTTGATTCCTGCACACTTTTAGGTGCACATAAACCATTTGCTGCCACAGATGAACAACTACAAGCATTTAAAAATTCTGGCTTGTCTCCCCCAGAAAATTGTATGTGTGGTCAACGAGTGATTTTGAATGGAATGATGCTTGCTGTTTACAAAGTGGGAGCATTAAGAAATGATTCAATAGTAAAAGTAAATGATAAATATTACCAAATACTGAATTTTGTTTATTACGTTAATGATTCCTGTCTGAATGTTATTGGTAAAGAAATAATAGTTACAAATAAAAAATTACCCTCTGCTTCTCACATTAAAATTTGTCAATCTTACTATGGTGAAATGGTGATATTTCCTGTTGATAAAATCACTTGTAAAAGCATTATGATGAAAATAAGAAAAATATGTGCACAGAGCAAAACCTTACTTGCCGAAAGCAGCTTATATATTACAGATTTTCCTAATTTTGTTGAAAAAGATTAAAAAATAAAAAAAATATTTTTTACATAGTATGCTAAATATTAATATATTATTTAAGTTTTCAAATAAAAATTGTACACATTCATAAGTAGAAGTGTTTTTATCATTTGATTTTGAATTTATATATGTCATAAAAGTTGCATAGAAAATCTGCTAATTGTAATATAATTGTATGCTGAGATAACAATTTTTTGTAAGTAATAGTTTAAATGTTCTTTCATTTACTTTTGTCCTACAATGGCAAACATTATTTAAAGTATTAAAAGGCTCGCTAGTATCTGTTAGGTCTTGTAGTTTTTCACTGCTCTCGTATACATAATTATATTTGATACATAATTTATTTTCTTGGTGTTTTGTCTTTTTGTAAATGATGTGTTGAATTCTGTTTCACAGAAAATTGTTCTGCTCCAGGACAGAAACCTTGATGTGTATTTTCATGGTTTTAAGAATGTAATTTTTATTTCATTAAAATTTATCAAAATCTACAATACATAATATATATATCAAATTGTTATAAACATCTGGTTTTTATGTAAAAAATAGAAAAAAGTGAATCCTGCAGCATAAAAATTTATTGTTAATAAATTCCCTTTTCAATTTTCTGAATATGTGATTATTCGAGCCACACTTTGTCCCAATTATAATTTGCATTATTGACACTTAACTGTAGATACTCTTGTTTGGTACCAGGTGTCTTTGGGAAATGAACAGTCTTCACCAAAGGGGTGAAAGTTTGTACCGGCTTTGATAAAGACAGTAAAGGTGATAGAACCATCTTGCTTGAGAGCTAGTACAGTCTTCGACTGTCTTCAAGCAAGACGGTGCCAGCTTCAAGCAAGGCGGTCAATGGCGGTAGTAGCTTTGAGAAAGACGGCTGAAGGCGGCACCGGCTTCAAGCAAGACGGCTGAAGGCGGTACCGGCTATTTCCTAAGGTTGCAGAAGCCGGTCATTTTTACTAGGGTAGCTCCGCGTGTCCACCTTCACTCGCTCATCACAACTTGCTCTGTGTATATTCCACCTTCGTACGATTTGAGAAGCGTGGAATTGCAGACATTAAGAGATCATCTCGCACCCCCATTTGTCATCTTGGGGGGTTTCAATGGCCACAATCCTCTCTAGGGGAGTCCAGACACAAACAGCAGAGGATTGATATTAGAAAATTTTATTGGTGACAACGATCTATGCGTTCTTAACAACGGTGAACATACATATTTCCATCTTCCAACGCAAACTTACCATGCCATGGATTTGTCAATATGCTCACCTTCGCTTCTGCCACACTGGGATTTCGAGGTGAAAGGTGGTCTCTACACCAGTGGCCACTTCCCGATCAAGTTAACATTTACTGGACGCTGCAGCTACAATGAGCAGCAGCAAGCACGTTACCGCCTTGATCGAGCTGATTGGGCATCATTTACCCAGTTGGCAGAAATAACTTTGGAAGTAGTGAATGCTTCTAACATCGATGTAGCAGTAAGTCGAGTAACCGACATTATCTTGCATGCAGCGACAGTTGCTATACCAAGAACCACCAAGAGGAGGATAAAATTTCCGAAGCCTTGGTGGAACTCCGATTGCCAGGCAGCCTTTAAAAAACAGAAAAAAGCATGGAACACATTTCGTCGATATCCGACCACACAAAATCTTGTGGCACTCAAACGAGCTCGTGCTGAAGCTCGGAGGATTCGGCGAAAAAGCCAATGGGACTCGTGGCAAACGTATGTCAGCACAATAACGACGTCCACCCCATCCAAGACCGTTTGGGGCAAAATTAAAAAAATCGTTGGCAATTATCAAACATCTTGTGCTCCCATACTTGAGAGAAATGGTCAAATAATATCTGAATTCAAACAGGTGGCTAACTGCTTGGGGACACATTTGTCAGATGTCTCCAAAGCAGACAATTATAGTTCAAAGTTTTTACTTATTAAATCACGTAAGGAAACAAAAATCCTGAATTTTAATATAAACATTTTAAAATCATATAATACCGATTTTAGATTTAAAGAACTTCTTATTGCTTTGCAAAAAACCCGCAATACTTCACCTAGTCCTGACGAAATCTACAACAGAATGCTGAAAAATTTGAGTAAAGCATCTTTAGAAAATATACTACATCTTTTTAATAGAATATGGACTGAACAACGTTTTCCGACAATCTGGACTCAAGCCACTATAATACCGTTACTGAAACCAAATAAACTACCCAATCAACCTGAAAGTTATAGACCTATAGCCCTTACCAGTTGCCTCTGTAAATTGATGGAGCGGATGGTTAACGCACGACTAATTTTCATTCTGGAGTCAAATTACCTACTATCTTCTTTTCAAAGTGGATTCCGGCGCGGCAGAAGCACAATTGACAACTTGCTGCTTCCTGAAACATCTATCAGAGAAGCATTTCTTAGACGTAAACATCTTGTGAGCGTATTCTTTGATATTGAAAAGGCATATGTCCGTACTTGGAGATATGGGATCCTCAAAACTCTTCACGAGTATGGGTTGCGATGTAACCTACCTATCTTTATCTCCAATTTTCTCAAACATCGAACTTTTCGTGTACGCGTCAAGTCTACTCTGTCAGAGACCTTCATCCAAGAAGAAGGTGTTCCCCAATGAAGTGTATTGAGCGTAACTCTTTTCGTAATTGCAATTAATAGCTTAATCGAACAACTGCCCACTGCGGTCAACGGTACTATGTTCGTTGATGATTTTCAAATCTCTTTCTCGTCAACAAACATGAGTACCATTGAAAGACAGCTTCAAATGGCTATTAATAAAGTTTCTCAATGGGCAGAGGAAAATGGCTTTTCGTTCTCAGCTCAAAAAACCTTCTGTATTCATTTCTGCCGTAAAAGAGGTCTTCACCCCGATCCAAATCTTCTCATAAATAACCAACCGATATCTGTACGAGAACAAGGAAAATTTCTCGGAATCACCCTGGTTAATAAACTTAAATTTATTCCACACTTGCAAGATTTAAAAAAGAAAAGTACTTTAAAATCAAACATACTTCGAGTCTTGGCTAACACTTCTTGGGATGCTGAGCAGATTCCATGTTAAGAATTTACAGGGCTTTAATACGCTCAAAACTTGATTACGGGTGCCAAATTTATGGCTCAGCCGCTAAAACCTATCTTAAAACTCTGGACACTGTACATCACCATGCATTATGTACAGGTGCTTTTCGAACATCACCTATCAATAGCCTATATGTAATAGCTCACGAACCTTCACTTCACAATAGAAGACTTAAAACTTTCTTTAAATTTTTATTTCAAAATCAAACAGAATATAAACCATCCCTTGCATTTATATATTTTTCATCGTCCATCGGTCACCCCTACATTTGGGATCCGAATGCGACAAGCTCTTAATGACCTACAAATTACAGATTTTGATACCTACAAAACAACAAAATTAATTGAACCATATAATGAAACCAACTTTTCAGTTCTTAATGATTTCAGTACATTTCAAAAAGATACAACACCTGATTCAGTCTATCTACAAATCTACAATGATGTGAAGCAAAAATATTCCTTATATAATGAAATTTTTACCGACGGATCGAAAACAAATGATCACGTCGTCTGCGCAGCAATAATAGCTGGTGAAACTATCTCACTAAAATTAAATAAAACTTGTTCTGTTTTCACTTCAGAAATAAAAGCAATAGCCACATCTTTAAAAACAATATCTGAGTCAGACTATAAAAAATGGATATTATACACAGACTCGAAGAGCTCCATAGACGCTCTTATTAACTGCAACAGCAATAGCCACCCACTAGTTTCTCAATCTTTCCATCTATACAACAGTCTTGCTCAAAACAATTTCGAAATTATTTTTTGTTGGATACCTGGTCATGTAGGCATTACTGGAAATGAGGTAGCCGATATGGCTGCCAAGGCGGCAAGTTCCTATGCTGAAAATCTCGTACCGTATGAAGATATTAAAAATAACATTACAGACTGCCTCAACATCTATTGGCAGCTTGACTGGGATGGAGAAACGCAAAATAAATTGCACTTCATCCAGCCACTGACCAAAGGCTTTAAATCCTTAAGGTCTAAAAGAAGGGACCAAGTCATACTATCTCGACTTCGCATTGGTCACACGAGGTTTACACATAAACATCTTCTTTGCCACGAGCCTAAACCTACATGTCTTAAATGTAATGTAAACCAGACAGTGTTCCACATTTTATGTAACCGCCCAAATTTTAACCGTGTACGTTTTAAACATTTTAATAATTTTTATCCATCTTTGACCGAATTACTTGGGGATACACCCCATCCTAATTTGTTTCCCTTTTTAAATGAAATTGGTTTTATATCTCTAATTTAGTGGTTTTATCTTTGTCTTGAGTTGTTATGTTTTGTCTTGTTTTGTTATGTATCCTGATTTTACTAAAAATTGTCAGTCCTTTCTTTCGCTTGTTTAGTTTGGATTTTAAACATCATCTATGCGTGTTTTAAAATGTTTTAACATCTTATATGCTTTATGGGTTGTCATCGTTTGGCGCAGTATAGCCTATAAAGGCTCTTGTGCCAGAAAACCCAAAACAACCAACCAACCAACCAACCAAGAACCACTAAGAGCAGAATTAAATTTCCTAAACCTTGGTGGAATACTGATTGTCAGGCAGCTCATAAAAGGCAAAAGAAAGCATGGAGCACATTTCGTCGCTATCCGTCCACGCAAAATCTTGTGGCACTGAAGAGAGCTCGTGCTGAAGCTCGGAGGATTCGGCGAAAAAGCCAGCGGGACTCGTGGCAAACATATGTCAGCACAATCACGACGTCCACCCCATCCAAGACCGTTTGGGGCAAAATTAAAAAAATCGTTGGTAATTATCAACCATCTTGTGCTCCTATACTTGAGAAAAATGGTCAAACAATATCTGACCTTAAAGAGGTGGCCGACTGCTTGGGGACTCATTTAGCAGAAGTCTCCAGTGCAGTCAATTATAGCGCAAAATTTTTAGCTTTTAAAACCCTTAAGGAACGTAAAATCCTTAATTTTAACACAAATATTTTAAATACCTATAATCATTATTTTACTTTTAAAGAACTTGTTATAGCTTTGGGAAAAACTCGCAATACTTCGCCTGGGCCGGACAAAATACATAACAGCATGTTGAAAAATTTAAGTAAAACTTCTTTAGCTAATATACTACATATTTTTAATAGAATTTGGAATGAACATAGTTTTCCAACAATCTGGACTCAAGCAACAATAATACCATTACTGAAACCGAGCAAACCACCCAATCAACCCGAAAGCTATAGACCTATAGCTCTAACAAGTTGCCTATGTAAATTGATGGAGCGAATGGTTAACGCCAGACTGACCTTCATTCTGTAGACCAATCATCTGCTATCCGCTTTTAAGAGTGGATTCAGGCGCGGCAGGACCACAATTGACAACTTGCTGCTTCTTGAAACATCAATTAGAGAAGCATTTCTTAAACGAAAACATCTCGTGAGTGTATTCTTCGACATTGAAAAGGCATATGACCGTACCTGGAGATATGGGATCCTCAAAACTCTGCACGAGTATGGGTTGCGAGGTAACCTACCAATCTTTATCTCCAATTTTCTTAACGTCGATCTTTTCGTTTACGAGTCAAATCTGTCTTGTCGGATACCTTCATCCAAGAATAAGGTGTACCCCAAGGAAGTGTGTTGAGCGTTACTCTTTTCATAATAGCAATCAACAGCTTACACGAACAATTACCCCCCGCTGTCAAAGGTACTATGTTCGTTGATGATTTCCAAATATCTTTTTCGTCATCGAACATGAGTATCATTGAAAGGCAGCTTCAAATAGCTATCAATAAAGTCTCTCAATGGGCGGAGGAGAACGGTTTTACCTTCTCCCCCCAAAAAACTTTCTGTATTCATTTCTGCCGTAAAAGAGGTCTTCATCCTGATCCGGACGTTCTTATTAACAACCAACCAATATCTGTAAAAACTGAAGTAAAATTTCTTGGAATCATACTCGATAATAAACTTAAATTTTTGCCACACATACGAGAGTTAAGAAAAAAATGCTTATTGAAACTGAATATTCTTAAAGTCTTAGCAAACACTTCTTGGGGTGCCGATACAGAGTCCATGCTAAGAATTTATAGGGCTCTGATACGCTCAAAAATTGATTACGGTTGTCAAATCTATGGCTCTGCAGCTAAAAGTTATTTAAAGATCCTCGCTCCAATACATAATTTTGCACTGCGCATCTGCACAGGGGCATTTAGAACCTCGCCTATTCAAAGCTTACATATCTTAGCACATGAACCTTCTTTGCACTATAGACGTCTAAAGCTATCTCTAAGTTTTTATTTTAAAATCAAACCAAACCATAACCACCCTTTGCATTTACATATATTCCATCCATCATACACTGACTTATTTCTGCGCCGTCCTTCAGTCACCCCAACATTTGGGATTCGAATGAGACAGGCAATCATCACCCTACAGCTTTCTGACTTTGATTTACCCGATACAACAGAACCTATTGAACCTTGGAACAAAAGTAACATTACTATTATTTATGATTTCTGTAATTTTCAAAAAGATACTACTGCAGACTTGGTATACCAACAGATCTACTATGAGGTAAAACAAAGATATTCTTCATATTACGAAATCTTTACCGACGGATCTAAGACAAATGATCACGTTGGCTTCGCAGCAGTAATTGATGGTAATACTGTCTCACAACAACTACATAATTCTTGCTCAGTCTTCACTTCTGAAAGCAAAGCCATCGCCACCTCTCTCCAAACAATAGCCCAATCAAATAAAAAAAAGTGGATTCTTTACACAGACTCGAAAAGTTCGTTGGATGCCCTTTCAAACTGTAACAACAATAGCCACCCTTTTGTGATTCAATCTTTTCAATCATACCGTACGCTTAAACTTCGAAATTTTCTTCTGTTGGATACCTAGTCATGTAGGCATTGTTGGAAATGAGGCAGCCGATACAGCTGCTAAGGCTGCAAGTGCCTATTGCGAAGACCTTGTTCCTTATGAAGATATAAAAAATTCCATTACGGGTAGTATATACAACTCTTGGCAGCGTGACTGGGATGGAGAGGTGCAAAACAAATTGCACTCTATCCAGCCCTTCACAAAAGGTTTCAAATCCTTTAATATTACGCGAAGGAAACAAGTCGTCATAGCCCGTCTTCGTATCGGCCATACAAGGATTACACACAAATACCTTCTTTGCGGCGAACCAGCGCCTATATGTATTTACTGTAATGTAAACCAGACAGTGTTCCACATTTTATGTAACTGCCCAAATTTTAATCGTATACGTTTTAAACATTTTAATAATTTTTATCCATCTTTGACGGAATTACTTGGGGATACACCCCATCCTAATTTGTTTCCCTTTTTAACTGAAATCGGTTTTATATCTCTAATTTAGTGGTTTTATCTTTGTCTTGAGTGTTTTGTCTTTGTTTTATATTATATTTCTGATTTTATCTAAAAATTTTAGTCCTTTCTTACTCTTGATTAGTTAGAATTGTAAACTTCTTCTATGTGTCACTTGGCAATTATTGCTTCCATCTCATTATTTAAAATTTTAAACTTTGTTCGTGTCTTGTTCCGAAGTGTTTTTAAAAGTTTTATATCCATTGTATTTTAAATTATTTTAGATCTGACATCTATTCATTTTTTAAATAAATCATTGCTTGGCGCAGTATAGCCTAATAAGGCTCTTGCGCCAATAAACACAATATAACCAACCAACCAACCAACCAACCAACCAACCAACCGCCCATAGGTTGGAAAAGTGCGGGAAGTGAAAGAAAAATGTCAGAACAGAGTGTAAACGTCGTGCTAGGGGGGGGGGGATTGGAGTTTTAGCTGCCTTGTCATCGTAAAATAATTAAACATTTATAATTGTTAGAATCAAGCTAAAAAGAGCTTTATTTCAAAAATAAACATAGGAATAACTTCTATGCAAATTCATCCCAAAACACGTAGTAGTGCCATCTATATGTACACACGGAAAGCAATTTACGGAAATGCATTTTTCTTTTTAAACTTAAAACCAGTGCTCCAAATGTATTAGATTACTGTTTTTGATTGATAGGAAAAATGAATATTCGCGCCCTTCTAAAACAGTTCTGAGAGTGCTACAAAAATACTATATTTTATATTTTTACATATTTTTTATTTATTTATTTTTTTTTTGCGAACAATATAGTATCTTAAAAATTTATTTTTAAGTAAAAGGGGGAAAATATAAAATTTTTACTGAAGTGTTTGTGTTTTAAGGTATAGATATTCTTTTATAATTTCTCTTAATACGATATGAGTACATATATTAGCATCTGTTTTATCAGTTCAAGAATTATTAATCATTAGACAGTTAAAAATGTTTATATACATTTTCTTTAAACAGGAATTTCTATAAATCGTTTTTAGTGATTATCCGCCTAATTATTAACGAAGAAAATTTCCGGATTACTTGCCCTGATGAAGTATCTCGTGCGGACAAGGTACATAAATTTTAAATACAGAAATTAAATGATTTAGTCCCCTTAAAAACCGTATTCATTGGGTTTCGTTTAACATCTCGTCTAATTAAAAAAATTTAAAAAAGTTTAGTGTCGAGTACTTAGTGCTATCTTAAAATATGAATTTTTTCCCTCTCTTAATCTTCAGTTACATCAAACATTCATTGAGTAAAAAGAATTCAAGACAAGCAGAAGAACAAATTATGTATTTATATACCCCAAAGTTATTCACAGATACCACTAACGATTTACCAGAATAGGAAACGAAATGGAATATTTATATCTATTAAATTCACACGCTTAAAAGTAACATTAAATTCAGCGGACTTACAGAAATCGACAGCTAAAATTTCCAAATTTTTATAACCTTGTTAAAAGCTTTACTGATGAATAACAGCCCCTCCCTTTGCAAAATAATATATTTTACAAATGATTCAACTATATTTTCCAATATTTCAGCGCTAATAGTAAAAAAGTACAACGTTTACATAAAAAGATTTAAGGCACATTAAAGTAGCCTATATATTTAACAGTTTTAATAACCTGAGAAAGTATACAAAAAAAAAAAAAAAAAAAAAAAGAACTTATATTATCCTTATAAATAATTACCTGTTAATCATTTTTAGAAACTACATTCCTACAAAAACATAACAGCTGCACAATTTAATTTATAAGCTAATAAATAGAGCATTGAAAAATAGTTAAAAAAGCATTTACAATTAAAATAAGCAATTTAAAAAAAGAAACAAAATTACCAGAAAAGGATTTTTTGATATGATGGGCACGAATTTCTCATGCTCTATTGCTATTTGTTTTCCTTTCAATATCTAGCAAAGAAGTTTGTTTGTCATGAACTTAATGTTGCTTGTTATAAAAATGCTCTCTTATCATTTTCTACCACGAAATTATAAATTTTTTATATTCTTTTTTATTTTTATTGAGAACTGGGCGAATTCATATAGGCTGTATCTCAGAATTGTATTGCCTTTGTTTTGGTGGCGAAAGAAGATCTATCAACAAGTCGATTCGACCAATGATAGGCGTGCATCTTTTCGCATGTCCAAAATCGAGTACGGTATGCTTAAATGCTCACCGCTCTCAGTTCCCTTTATTTTTTTTCTTCAGTCACTGTTTTAAAATGCACCGCACTATACATTTGGCCTTCCTGCATGAGAAAACACTCTGCATCAGCGTTCATTTTCCTTCTCGTATTTTTTCGAGCTTCTTTTGTGTTTTGGAGACAGCGCAAGTTTGCAGTAGCAATTCTTTGGTCGTCCAGTTCAACAAAACAATTGCGTGAATGCGGCCCAAATCATAACAGTTAACTGTCCTTGGTTCCCATCATTAAATACAATTACAGCTTCATTAGTTGCAATTTCTGCTCTGCGTTTACCAACCCCTAATGTTTTGGGGCACAATTTCCAAATAATCGAGTTCAACGATCCATTGTTGTTCTGGGTTTTGCCTCCAAGGCATCTTGTTAGCAATGTTGCCTGTGAAAACGCATTAAAAATGGGTTTGATAGTGTCCATTACACTCATCGGTAATGTAGGCTTATGCTTGAAGCCTTTAACAGTACCACAGGCAACAGCTTTGTTGTAAGAACATCAAGACTCTTTTCCACTTGGACAGAAGGAATGCAAAGGCTCAGCATCTGTGGAGCGAGTGTGGAAATAAACAGCCCACACAGCACGGCGCATATCTTTCAAGTTGTCTTTATACTCTCTTATAGCCTTACTATAATAAACGGTAAGTTTATCTATAATACTGTCAGTCAACCTGCCTTTACCTCCAACAGGCTTATTATCACTGCACTTAACTTTTTTTTTCAATTTCCATAGGCGTGCGCCCATTTTCTTTTGAATGTGGCCCACACATTCAATTTTCGAAAGTTCCACATCTGCACCATAAGGATGTGCTTCCTTTAGACGTGGAAAGGTGCTCGAATCCCCATCTCCAATATATCCAACATACTGTACATTCTTTTCAATTTCAGAACGTTGAAATATCCTCAAAATTCCAGAGAGTTCCATCTCTCCCGAAGAACCACTATGGTTCTTCAGGCAGTCGTTTTCGTGTTCTCTTTTTCCATGAAACATACCCCGCCAACCCCATTTTATTTTTCCATGCATTGCAGGCTTTACAATATGAAGAAAGTACTTCCACATCTAATACTTTCCCTGTTTGGTCCCCAATGACATGGCAGACACCAATGCGGGAAGTGTACCCCCGCCTCTTCCATGTTCCATCGCCGCTTACAATAATAGAAGATGAACCAGTAGCCTCAACTTCTACTTCTGCTGCAGATGCCATTGATTGCTTTGCAGCATCACTGGAACATTTTTGCAGCATTTTGATTGCTGCATTGTAAGATTTTTTTGAAATCTGCTTTGGAAGATTCATTATTCCGCAAAAAAGTTTCATTGCAGCGTATCCCAATCCTATTAAACGAATGACATAAATTAATCTAGTTAACTTCAGAAATTTTATTAGCTTGGCCAATTTTTCTGGAGCTTTTCAAGGAAGCAAGTTCATCACAGTTCTTGCACAATATTGATACATTTGACTGCAAGCGATATTCTGACTCTTCATTGAGAATTATTTCTCCACCGCACATCTTGCAGCATAAAAAGTTTTGAAAAACAGAAAACATGTGCTTCAAGTCAACAATTCTGTATCCATCAAAATCAGTAATGTTTTCTTCTTTTATGCTATGACTTTGTCCAATTTTTCTGAACGAAGCGCTTAGATCAGCTGAATCAGTTTTGGTTTCATCCTGCTTTCTGGTATATTTACTACCGGTAAACTTCCTTTTTTTTCGGACGTTTACCCGCGGCCCTTTTAGGCTTCTTTGAAGAAGCATTCATAATAACTAATATAACACTAATAAAACAGTAGAAATAAATATTAAATATAAACTTAATAACTATTTCAAATAACAAAAATAAATCAACCAAAAGTGCACTCCTTCTCAAATAAAAGATTCAAAACTAACGCAGATACGAAATTTCAACTCAGATTGTAAACAAACTATATAAGTAGAAGTTGAAGTTATTTCTTTCACTGGAAAATAAAATAAATGAAGTTGGAGTTAGCTATAACTTGGAGCAAAAATCTTAGAATGTTATGAGACCGTATGCACCGGATGTCAGTGTCAGCTGAGTGTAAAACGTAAACAAATTGGTTTGACTCTTTAAATGCTACCTCTTGGTAGAAACAGCTGTTAATAATTTTAGCATAACTTGGTCCCTAATGCGAATATTTTAATATGGTTTGTTTTAAACTGCTTCTAATTAATTTGGCTTTCAATGAAAGTTTTTTTAAAAAAATCGATTTTTTGACCATTTCAAAGGTACCTGACCCCTTAAGTAGGAAACCTTCAAAGCATGGAGTAAACGCGTTAAAATAAGGGACTTTTTGGGGGGGGGGGGATTTATAAAAGCGGGAGATTTTAAACAAAAATCGGGAGACCGGGAGAAATGTTTAAAATCCGGGACTCTCCCGGAAAATCCAGTAAAATTTGGCAGGTATGAACATGAAAAAAAAAAAAAAAAAAAAAAAAACTGGTTTTATGGAACGTCGTAAAGATGCGATTGTCTTCAGAAGACATCCATAAAATAGATATGTCGAATATTCAGGCTTATTTACTTCTGTTTCTCTAAAAAAAAGAGGAAGACCAATGAACCTCAAAGAACTTCTCGTTCAAGATGTAAGAAAAAAAGTACAGTTCCAATCTACGAATATATATCAGTGAAAACGTGAACACATCCATTATTGCTGAAGTTGGATTCCGTCTGTGTATCACCAGTTTGATATAAATCTACATTCTAAGCAAACATTTTCAAAATATTTTAGTTTAAAGTTTCGTTGTTATGTGTTTGCTCATAAAAGAATTGTTTGAAGTAAACAATGGCATCTACATAGCTTTTTCTGTAAAAAATGGATTATTTCCAACTAAAAAAAAAATTCACTTTCAACACTTTAATCAAATATACCAGAGACACACAGCACTTAATTAAGAGCAAGAATCTGAGAGAGTGTCACGCCTGTGATTCATGACGTCTCAGATTTTTCCAAAAAATTACCAAATGTTTATTATCTTATGGAAAGACCAAATCCAGAATGTTTTGTGCTAAAGTTGAGTTGTTTAGTTTTTATGGATCCCTAAAGGTGAAGGTGCGACATCAAAAATTAAGCGGATTTTCAAGACATAAAGTTGCTGTGAGCCAAAACTCCTAACAGGAACTGTTGAACTCCAATTTTCGTTTTGTATATGGAATACAGAAGGTTCAAACTTTACAAAATAAATGTTCAAAAGTTCAACATGCTTTTGGTTGCGGAAGGCCGAAATATGAAAAATGTCATATTTTATCGAATTTCAAACGGTCATAACTTCCTCTGCCAACAACATATTGAAATTTTTCTTTTGCCAATGTCATACTCTATTCTTTGTCTTAACAGAACAGTTGAGTTCTTTGAGGCGAAATGTGAAAAATTTTTTTATAAAAAATGTACAGGAAAAAATAAATTTTTTGTAAAAAAAATTTTTACATTTCGCCTCAAAGGACTCCACTGTTCTGTTAAGACAAAGCATAGAGTATGACATTGGCAAAAAAAAAAAAAAAAAATTTCACTATGTTGTTGGCAGAGGAAGTTATATCTTTGATTCTTAAAAATGCTAGTTACCATTATTTACGCCTGAGCCCTTCAATTACTTTATTACACTTCATTATGTTTGAAATACTCGGTCCGGACTACAAATTACAAGTTTACAGAGAATCGCCCAAATGCTTCACAATTTGAAGACGAGCTCTTATTGACTGTTCCAAAGCGGAATCCGCGAGCAGGGGCAGAAAAGTCATTAGTTCCACAGCAGTTTTCTTTTTGAAGACATTTACTACAGCTGATTGTCGATAAACTGTAAGCGTGATGGGCGGAATTCCCGCTAGAACAAATACGGTTGTATGAGCGGATGTGTTATATGCAGGGTTGGCAAGGTTTTGGACAGAACGGTAAAAACCACGGTTTAAACCATGGTTTAAACCGTCCTGTCCAAAACCCATGTGTCCAAAACTGTCCTAAACTGTCCAAAACTACATTTTTAGTTCAATTTTATATTTTGAAGGAATATCAAAAGCACAAAATTATACTTGAAGTTAAGACTTATTTTATTTAATGTAAACATTAAAATATGTGCATAAACACATATATAAGATTTTCAGCTGATACTAATCTAGCTACTTAGAAGTTACTTTTCTTCATTAAAAAATGAATTAGTTCTCATAAGTTTATATTATTTTATTTTTAATACTAGCTAAACTTCTTTCAAAAATAGATGCAAATGAGGGTGTTCAAAAGGTACAATAATCGACTTAAATGCAAAAAATCAGTTTTGCAACTAATTAAAAAGATACAGAACATTTGAGAATGTTACAGCGACATTTACTGAATATTTATTTATTTCATAAAATATTAGGAATAAATTTAAACGTAGTACAATTCAAAAAAAAATATGTATATACATATGTGCACATTAGTAATCTGCTTCAATTGGTCCTCTTAACATCCGATAGCACATGACCAGTTTAGCTGTCGTATTTACCCCTAAACGATTTCCGAGTTTTGAGTGAATTATGCCAAAGTTTGAAAACATTCTCTCGATTGAGGTTGAAAAGAGAGAGAGATAGTATGATATACTTTCCTTTTCAATTTCTTCTCCCCCCCCCTTCCTTTTTTTTTGGAATGGATATTTTTGCTTGCATTATACAAAACTGAACTTCATCAACTTGATGGAATTTCCAAAATTGTTTTAAAAATTCCTTAGGTTATTGTACTTACAAGAAAATGACAAAAGTGACATTTCATAATCAGACACTAAATCATTAGGAATCCTTGGAAAATGTTCCTTGGAAAATTCATTCATCCTTGGAAAATGTTGATAAGTTTTTCTGAATATTTGCAAGCTAAGATTTTTTTTTCTTGAGGAATTATATACACATATGAAGGGCTCGGGTGTAAAAAATGGTAACTAGCATTTCAAAAAATCAAAAATTTTTCTTTTAACCCTACACTGCATGGTGTTGCCAATTGGCTACATGGACAATTTGTCCTCCTTATGAATAGCAGAATGCAGTCATAAGGCAACTCAATGCATAAAAAGCAAGTATTGGGTATATTTAAAGCAATTATCACCATTTATCCTCCATACATGGCAGCACTGGTCTGTTACATGCTCTTAAATGAATCCATATGGATAGCTTTTAAAATCACTCAAACTACCATGTTTTGAAATTATTTTTTACAATGAAATATTTTTCTTCGTCTTTTAAAAAAATAACATTAATAAAATAAACATTTATCTTTCGTTTAAGATGCTTTTTACATCAAAATAATTATTTGGAAAAAATCTAGGACATAATACACGTCTGTAGCCATTTGGCAACATCATGCAGTTAGCATCCAGAGAACACTTCGATTCATCTCTATAGTTCATGAAGTATGTGCTTTGTTTATGTTTCGCGTTAGCTTCTTTCTCTTTTTGGAAGGTATAATATAATCATGCGGACCCAAAAGTGGTACTTTCGGCTGTTCTACCGTTTATAAGACTTCGCAATTATCAATGCTTAGTTGATGTTCAACAGAGTGAACAAACAAAAAATCAATAGGGAAATGCCTTTAAAACGTGTTCATTTTAGATTTCAGTTAGCACAAACGTTGTGCTTACACGGACAAGTAAAGTCATTAATAATTTTAAAATATAGTTTTGAAAAAAAAAACTAAAAAATACGCTTTTACATTGGAATGCGCTGTGATTATCACGGGTTTCCCTCTGATTTTCAAAACTACTGAATATCCGCACTTAAGTTTACATGTACTTATAATACATCAATATGCAATACAGTTTAGCCTTTAGTATTAAAAATAGTATTAAATATATTACTTTTATATTTGCAAAGAACGTAAATTTTATCTTTTATTCAGAGTTACATACATACATACATACATACATACATACATACAAACAAACCCACATGTGAAATTAATAAAAGCGTATTAAAAAGAGACCATTAGCTACAGAGGAACTAGTTACAAACCAAAAAAAAAAAGAGAAAAGAAAGAAAGCTTGCGCGAGAGAGCCTCCAAAAGACATCAGATTTGACAGAATTGATCATCGGAAAGTACAAGTACATATAAAAAATAATGTAAAATGTCAAAATGTAAAGGATTACAAGAGTACAGTGCACCAAATGTTCAATTCCTCTATTTTTTTTACAAAAAAGAACTAATTTCAAGACTATCATTTACAATCATTTTTATCTGTTGAATGCATGGTGTAGCCATTTGGCAACAAAACTATTTTTAATTAGAAAGGGGTGAAAATTTAGAGTTAATTTTTTTTAAATATTTTTCCATGTTTTCTTATTACATTGACAAATACATATATTTTTTTCCACGAAAAATAAAAAATCATGCAGTGTAGGGTTAAAGATGGATTTATTGCTTCGAGACATTACTGTAGCAAGTGTTTTCTATTTAAAAAATGAAGTCGGTACATTGATTAAGTGCTGTGTGTCTCGGATATATTTAATTACATTTTTACAAGTGATTTTTGTTTCTTTAATTTGAAACAATACGTCTTTTCAAGTTTGTCAGATACCACTATTTACGCCCGAGCCCTTCATATATATATTGTTAGAAACAAAATACACAGTATTAAAAACAAAAATCAAAAATAGAAAAATTTTCTTGAGTAATGAAAAACGTTTTATCATCAGTTTATTATTCTTCAATCTAAGGTTAAAAAAATTATTTGAACATCACTGAAAACATTATTGTAAAGAAACCACAAAAGACTTCAGTTTTACACATTTTGAGTTACAAATGGAGATGAAATTATCTTCTTCAAGAGTGTTTTTTTGACAGTACTACCAATTCCTATTGTATGAAATTTTTATGCAGGGGAGTTATGGGTAAATGTTCATTTTTTTTAACGTATATTAAAATTACTAATATAATTAAATATTGTCAAATTTTAACTAATTACAACTAATTAACACTAAGAAACTAAGATGTATGCATTATCAATATTACAGCTAATATAAATTAGTCAGCTTAAAACCCTTTTGCCATGCTTTAGACAGTTTAAGACACTTTTGGACAGTTTTCGACACTTTTGGACAGTAAAACCCACCTGTCCTGTCCAAAACCAGTTTTGGACGTCCAAAACCCCAACCCTGGTTATATGCTTTCAAAACAACAAGGGGATGGAGTTGAATAGTTGCTAATTTCTTTATATCTTTCTGCTTCAAAAATGTGCCCCATACTGCTGCTGCATAAAGAACTTACGGTTCTGTCACTGTTTGGTATAATAATTTGTGTAATTGGATATTAAGCTCCCCAAGATTTTCCAGAGATAAATTGTAGTTTACTAACAAGATGAATTGATTTTGTATGATTTTTTTGCTAAATGTGCTTTATAGTTAATCTTTTTGTTCAGTTTGACTCCAAGATAATTTATTTCTTTGTATTTTTCAGAAAGTTGTCACCGAGCCCTAAGATTTGTGGTCGAACATAATATCTAAGCTTAGAAAGAAAAAGGGCTTTAGTTTTTTCAGATCAAGCTTGCAATTAATTGACTTTGTTAGAGCCAATCTTGCTGTACTCTAAGCGTTTCATTGGCTGAGGACTCAAGTTCATTCCGAGTTGAGGCTAGGATTACGAAAATGACGTCGTCTGCAAATGTTTGAATTTTTCTGGCTACGAAATGTCAAATATATAGCGGTGCTAGAACAAAGTTCCATAGTTCTGGACCACTACAAGATCCTTGCGGGTATCCTTCTGGATGGGCTTGCGTTTACCTAAGTGGATTCTGAAATGATTGTAATGGTTCTTTTTGATAAAAATCTCCTGTATAATCCAAAAACCTCGCTTTCACGATAAATGAATATGCCGAATATGTAATATTACCAAGTGTTACGCATTCTTAGTAACTGTAGGAACACCAGTAGTGTCGGAAGTTTGAATAGGAAGCCATTTGTATTTTTTCAAGTTTTATTTTACATTCAACACATACAACATACAAGAGGACAAACAGAACACGACTGCGCAAAAAGTGAAAAGTGAAGAAGACCAAGTCGAAGTTTAAGTTATTGTTTGGCTCGCTTATAGCGCCATCTCTGAATTAATGGTGGAGTTACAACATCCTCCGCCCACAAAAGTAAAAAGGTTTTACATAACAACTCGAAATTAAAAATGCAAATACTAAATGGTAATAAGAAAAATGTTCAAAATATAAGTTCAACTACTCACAGGTTTGACAATCCTACCGCTTCTCGTGGTTATAGGCTCTCTTATAATTTCAAAAATTTTCCCTGAAGTTTCTAAACGGCACAAACGTTGAAATGACGGTACCAATCACCACTTTGAGTTTTCAATCTCGCAAAGCGGGAAACACCATCACGCCCTTTGTAAATTTCAATTATTTTCGTCAAATTCCAATCTACACGTTACTGATTAATACAATATCTCCGATTGCTAGTCGAGTTTGTACCCTTTGGCTCGTCTGCCTTAAAATGGAGAGATATTCCTTTTGGAGTCTAGTTTTAAGCTTTTGTTTAACGGCGTGAAGGTGTCTCGCACGTTTGCAAAGGTTTTTCAAATCATTCTGATTTAGGTCTTCAACGCAAAATTCAGTCTCATCCTGCAAAATTAAAGATGGTGTTATTGTAACTAAATCAGGGGGATCCTCTGAGAGGTGAGTAAGAGGTCTGCTGTTTAACAGAGCTTCACATTCACACATGACGGTGTGAAGTTCATCGCATTAGAGACAAGCCTTCCCCAAATTTTGTCTCGGTAATTCTTTTAACATTCGGACTTATTTCTCTCACCAACCACCCCACCAAGCGGCGGTTGGAGGGTTAAAGTGCCAAGAGATCTTCAAATCATAGTGAGCTGTAATGACACTCCAATCAATATTTTGGAGTTCATTGGTTAATCCCTGGGGAAGAAACAACAGAAAGTGCTCTAATTTTAATCGTTATCGTCTTATATATTTCAGCAATTTTGATCCAACTTTGAAGGAATGGGGGGGGGGGGGGGGGGACTGAACCTACCCCAAATTGTTCTCCTTCCTAAAGGAGATTGGCTTCTCATTTTTAATTTAATGTTTGTCGTTTTTTTATTCAAGGTTTATTGCCAGTGTATTGTTCTGACTATGTTTTTTTAATTTATAAATTTGTTCCCATGTTACTCTCGGCTATCTAATATAGACTTCTAAATACGGTAGCTTTCCAAGTGCTGACTTCACATGTTACCACTACTTTTAAACAAATTAGATTTGCAGAAATTTCTTCAATTTGCTTACATCCTAAACGACGAGACAAAGGTCCACAAATCTAAAAATTAAGTAAATTCCTCATGACCCCCAACCATAAAACATGCATGCATATAGTCAAGGGTACGTGGGGAACAACACTAAAGTTTTAATTTTGAACTAAAATCGATGAACCAATGTGATACTCTTCATCAGCTTGGTTGCAAAAATCCTCATTAGTTCTTAAAACATCCGCAGGTCCAGGAAAATATATCCTCCTCTCTTCGTGGGTACTTTCAATCTTACATTTTGCTCAACTGTTATAGCCTCCATGCCCTTTCACTTTTAAAACAAAAGGTTTTGCAGGTGTATCTCAAATTAGCCCTTGGATCTTGGTCATAATTCTTTCCACTACAACAGTATGGTTGTTAGAGCAAAGATTGTGCTTCAGCAACAAACTTTTTTAAAAATTAATTTGCATCTACAAGTTTTCCATCCCCGCAATATGCACCAATTAGAAATACATCTTTTAATTTTGTATCTGAGCACAGTATTGGCCTGACGCAAATCATGGAAGATTTAAACAATTGTAATTCATAAATTAATATCTTCAAAATTCGCATAGTTATTTTTTAGCCCGCCAATGATCTTTTTCACAATCCTTTCGAAGCCAAAATCGCAATATTTCCCAAGAGGGACAATAGAAGTTTCCAGATAGCGCTCAGTCCTAAGCAAGGTTCTTGCATCCACTGGAACATCTGATTTGGTTGGTTGGTTGTTTTTTGTTTATTGGCGCAAGAGCCTTAGTAGGCTATACTGCGCCAAACTATGGTTTTATGTTAAAAATAAAGATATGTCAGAAAGAAAATTATCTAAAATGAAATGCACATAAAAACTTCTAAACTTTTAAAAACATTTCGAAACAAGACACATTAAAGGTTCAAAATTTAAAATGATTGGACGAACGCAGGAATAGTCAAGTGATTTTCACTTAATTGTTTCTTTGGCGTAAGAGCCTTATAGGCTACACTGGGCTAATAAAAATATGTTAAAACCAAAATTTCTACAAATTTTAAAAACATTTCTAAAAGAAACACATACACGAAGTTTAAAATTCTAAAATTAGAAACACATTGAAAAGGAGAAAGACGACGCAAAAACAAGGACAAAGTAAAAGCACTAAATCAGACCCAAAAAGCCAATATCATGAAGAAAGGGGAACAAACCCGGGTGAAGTGCGTCCCCCAGCAACTCCTTTAAAGATGGATTAAAATTGTTAAAATATTTATGACGAATGTGATTAAAGTTAGGGCAGTCACTAAGAATGTGTAACACTGTTTGAGAAGTATTACATGTTCGGCATGTTGGAGCTGGTTCACGGCACAAGAGATGTTTGTGGGTGAACCTTGTGTGACCAATGCGGAGTCGAGATATTAAAACTTGTTGTCTCCTGGTAAGCTGCAATGACCTGCAAGATCTTTGACGTTCGTGACGTTATGCGAGTAACTCTGACAATTCCAAGATAGAATGCTCAGGGCCATAGAATGAAAGAAAAGAACTAACGGCCAAAGGAAAGAAGAACAACTCATGAGGCAGGAACCTCCGTCCATCCTTCATCATCGGACGACGGAATATCTTTTATTTCAACGTCCTCGACGTCCTCATGAGGAGGGTAATTGCGAGATTTACCAAGAGTTACTTTCTTGCTAGTGCGCAAGAAGTCCTCTTTTTTAAAATTATAAAAATTTGGGGGTCTCTGTTTAGACGCCACCCCTATCTTAGCACGCGATTGAATTAGTTTCTTTTTTTCTGCACATTTCTTTTGTTTTTGTTCATTTACTTTGTTTAAAGTCACTGTAACTGTGGTACTTGTACTGGGTTTTTGAGCTGTTTGGATTTCATTTTCATTACGAACTTTTTGTGGTGATTTAGAAGTAGTTGGCTGATTATTTGTTGTTTTAGGTGAGTTAAGTATCTTACTGCTGGTTATTTTGCATATTTGGGGCTCTGTTTGCGTGCTTGCGGATTTCAATACCTTTCTTATTGCTGCTGCATAAGAAAGTCCGGCTGTAGGAGTGCGAGCTTCTACAATCTTTCTAGCATCTGGGTATGATATATTTTGTGTGGTTTTAATAACCTGTATTTCTTTTTCGCAGAGCTATTTCGAGCACTTTCTAGAGTATGAGGGATGATCTCCCTTGCAATTGACGCATTTGAATTCCTTCGTACATTCATTGCTATCGTGGCCGGGCTCAGCACATCTGGCACAAGTATCTGTACCACGGCATGATAGCTTGGAATGACCGAAACGCTGGCATTTAAAGCACCGTAGCGGATTAGGAATGTATGGTCTGACAGGACATGAGAGATAACCAGCTTTGACACGTGAAGGGAGGATAGGCGTACTAAAAGTCAGAATAATATGCTTCGTATTCTGCATTTCGCCATTGCGTTTAATAGTGATCCTCTTCACTCCACTTACGTGTTGGTCTGACATTTCCTCTAGAATTTCCTTCTCTGACGTGAAAAGAAGGTCAGGCTCTGAAATTATTCCGCGTGAAAAGTTTAAAGTTGAGTGGGCTGTCACAGAGCAAAGATATGGGCCTAGTTGCTTAATTGCAAGTATTGGTTCCACTTGTTTCGACTGCTTTATTTCTACTAGAAGCTCACCAGTACGTATTTTTTTTACTGAATTAAACTCACCTATAAGATGAATTAAGGCTTTGTTTATAATAAACGGAGAAACAGCTGCAAAAGTAAGATTTTCGTTCCTTTTGATAATGAAAAATTTGGCAGTGCTGGATGATAGAACATTCTGACGCTCCCCACAAGGGGGAGAAGAGTTTTTATTTTTTGAATCCACAATTGGACCGGAGAACTGGGGGAAAAGTGGGGTCGAGACCTTGCGTAGCCCCCCTACACACGGGTAAGGCTGCATACGACAGGGTTCGCCAGCTAGCCCTGAAGCCTCCCGTATGAGATACCGCTTAGCCCCGGTACCACGCAGCCATCGGCACGGTTGACACACCTTGGCTTGGGATTGTTCCGAAATTTGGTAAGTGTGATGAGGGAAGGAGGGAGAAAAAATCCCTTCCCGCCGAACTTCGGTTTGAGCAACTGGGGGTCACTACTCCGACCAAAAGCTCGCCCTGAACACACCACACCGCAAGCCCCCCCACCACGACAAGGTAAACGGACAACGGGGGGGGGGGGGGGGGCTGGAAGATCTGAAATATGGGGCTTTAAAATTTTAAAAAGAAACTGTAATGCATTGTGTGTAATGTTAAAAACTAAGGCCCAAGATCCCAATTCCTTTTTTCATTCCTTTTTCAAACTAGAGTGGATTGGGTTTAAAAGTAAAGGGGGAAGAATTAAGACTATTTTCCCTAGGAACGTTGTAAAACTCTATGAAATCATAAGATTCCTCTATTATACGTACATCTTCAGTAGGATTTGATGTATTAGAAACATCCATGGCCTACATAGAATTATCACATACACTTAGTCACAAAAGTAAGTATGCAGAGTGTTTGTGATGATGTAATATGAAAAAAAAAAAAAATACTTACAGTATTAGAGTTTTCAAATTAACGATTTATTTCGATTACAGCAACATTGAGCTTATTTACAGAATGAAAAATATTTAAAAAATACAAATATTTAGTTAGCAAGATGAGCTTAACTTAAAAAAAGGATGTAATTTACATCACAAAAGTAAGTATGCAAACAAAAACAAAGACATTAATATTGCAAATTTTACAATTTTTCAAAAGAATTGGTAATTTGCTGAATAGCCTATGGCCTTTATAACAGCTAACAATCTAGATGATGCTGATTTTACTAAATTTTGAGTGACAGAAGATGGTATTTTCTGCCCTTCCCCCAAAGTACTTTCTTTTAGATCATTCTTAGTTTTGATCTCTTGTTTTCGAATTTGGCGATCGAGATAATCCCACAAGTGTTCAATGGGATTAAGATCAGGTGACTGCGGTGGGGTTTTTAACTGTTTTCGCACGTTATATAGCAGCCATTCCCAAACAATCCGAGTAGTATGTTTGGGATCATTATCTTGTTGGAAAGTGAAGGATGTATCGAGTCCCAATTTAGAAGCACTTTGGCTTAGATTATTCTTTAAAGTAGTAATAGCTATATTGATTCATTATTCCGTCCTATTAGAACTAAATTTCCTACTCCTAAATTTCCTAAGAACGCCAGAAAACCATTTGTTAGCAAAGTGAATTGCAAAAAGAGAATAGATTTTGCAAAAGAAAATGTAAAGCAGGACACAAATTTTTGGAATACCGTGATTTTTTCGGATGAAAGTAAATTCAACATCTACGGGGTCAGATGGAAACCAAAAAGTTTGGAGGAAAGCAAAGGCAGCTCTAGAACCATAGAACATGAAAGAAACTGTAAAACACGATGGTGGTTCGATTATGGTTTGATGCTGCATGGCAGCAACTGGAGTAGGAAATATTGTTATAATGGACGGAGTAATGAATCAATATAGCTATTTGAATACTTTAAATAATAATCTAAGCTAAAGTGCTTCTAAATTGGGACTCGATACATCCTTCACTTTCCAACAAGATAATGATCCCAAACATACTGCTCGGATTGTTCGGGAATGGCTGCTATATAACGTGCGAAAACAGTTAAAAACCCCACCGCAGTCACCTGATCTTAATCCCATTGAACACTTGTGGGATTATCTCGATCGCCAAATTAGAAAACAAGAGATCAAAACTAAGAATGATCTAAAAGAAAGGACTTTGGGGGAAGGGCACAAAATACCATCTTCTGTCACTTAAAATCTAGTAAAATCAGTGCCATCTAGATTGAGAGTTGTTATAAAAGTCATAGGCTATCTAACAAATCACCATTTAAAAAAAAAATTGTAAAATTTGCAAAATTAATGTCTTTTTTTTTTGTTTGCATACTAACTTTTGTGATGTAAATTACATCCCATTTTAAGGTAAGCTCATCTTGCTAATTAAATATTTGTATTTTTTAAATAATTTTCATTCTGTAATGCAGCTCAATGTTGCTGTAATCGAAATAAATCATTAATTTGAAAACTCTAATAGTGTAGGCCTGTTTTTTTTCACATTACATCATCACAAGCACTCTGCATACTTACTTTTGTGACTAAGTGTATATGTAGGCTCGGTTGATGTCTAGGGTATCCGCCGGTTCGGAGGAATGATACGTCGGTTAACATTACAAACATTACGCCACACACAAAACATAGAACAAACAGGCGCGAAACGCGTCGAGGAACACACATGCCAGACAACCTCTTACATACTCAGTCAATGCTAGACTCGTACTCACTAGAGGGCGGATTTGCTCCCGCTTTTACCTGAGTGTTGCCACTCCTATATATATGCTCCTCTTTTTCTAAAACTTACGGCATAAAGGTATTTTTACCGGGACGGTTTTCTCTACCTTTGGCAAATACGCGATTGGCATAAATACGCGACTTTATCACCACCGACTGTTTTTAACATTAAAAAAAAAAAAAAAAAAAAAAAAGAACTTTCTAACTAGATACTTTGAAAATATCCTGCTTAGTCGTTTCGGCACACTTCTTTCTGAGGTTTCATCCGAGTTGGGTATCATTTCTCAATGTATTTCTTTTGTGATACTATATCCACCACGTCTTGAAAATAAAAATATCTTCAGATGTAATAATGGATAGTAAAACAATTTGTTTCAAAATAAGTATTAACAATTCTCAGATTTTCTTACTAACATGGCCCCTTTGTTAACCCTGATCAAGAAAATCTGTCAGTTTATACAGGAAAATAATCTAAGCATAAAATATTTTTGTCACATAGGTTAAATGTTTATGTTACTAATTATTAGATTGCTAGTTATTGTAAGGAAGACAAAATAAAAGATTTGCACGCATTACAATCAAAATTTATTTCTGCATCATATTTAATAACATTTAGTTATACGGGTGATTCTACGATCAATGCGTTTTTTGTGTCCCCAAAGAAAAAATAATCTGTTTAATTTCACACTCATTATATCACTAGTAGCCGCTATTTTTATGATTGTAGTGGTAAGGGTCAGACGAAATTTAAATTTTTGGGGGGTTTATCGATACCAGGGGAAAATGCGTTGCCAGGGGAGTGACACTATTGGCTAAATTCTGGTTTGATTTACTATTATTTCACTTATTTTTCGGTATAAAATCAGAGTATGGACTCATTTCTATAAGACCTGTATTCAAAAAAAAAAAATTTCGCGTTGTAATAAAATAAAAAAAATCAATCTTGAAAACACGACATGTTGCATACAAGTCGCACCGCAGATCCCAAATAAAAATACTTCCCGCATTATTTACATTCATTCAAATTACTTTCACAGGGGCAATTAAGATTAAAAATGAAATTAATTATGCTTATAACACAGTTTTAATGTATATTTACCCTTTTTTGGAACAAAACTGTCAGGGGAGTGACGCCAGAGAAGTGACAAAATCACACATTACCTATAAAAACAACATCACGCGTTCTTCTTACCAGAACTTCACGTAAACCGTGATGTCTGCACACAATGAGCATTACATTATACATACGCACACTTATGTAACGATGAAATATAAAAAGTTATACTTACCAGGGGAAATACTACAGCGACTGGCGCAGTAGGCTTTGAGGCACTTTCAACAAGAACCGATGCAATAATATTCGATTTTTTTTAAAACCACGTAGCTTGTTTTTAACTTTACTTAGTATTACACTGGTTATTCGCAATCAACGTCATCCTTATGCATTTTTTATGCGAAATTTCAGTCTTTGAAGTTCGCCAGGTGGAGGTGACACTGTTGTTATGGCCCGTTGAAAAGTATATTTTTTAAAAATAATAATAAATATTTTTTCAATGTTTACTGATGAAATATGTTTCTCTGTTAATGTAAGTGTATGACTATGGCAAAAAACATTATGCCAAGTTAGCAGAAATTGAACGTCTAACATGTTTGTATAAAAACTAGTATTTGAACAGGCCAGGGGAGTATACATTTATGACTATTTTCAGCTATAAATGTTAAAATAAAATAATTGTAGTGAATTAATTGGGTGGTCCATATAAAAGATAATGGTCTGTAATGCTTAAGCATACAAAAACATTAATAAAATCAGTTTTACATGAAGTTTTTCCATTGGCCGTCTAAATTCAAATAGCGTAGAATCACCCATACAACTTATTATTTTCTCTTAATAGAGAATTATTTTTTGCCAATAAATTTATTATGGCAGCATCAATTTTCTCCTGTGCATCATTTGCCTTGCATCATTAAGTATATTGTCAGAAGCTGGCTCAACGCTTTAGATGTGTATGCTTAGAAACAATGACATCGCTCACTCCTTTTAAGATTGAAATTCTCCTGTTTGATGTACAAGGGCTTTATTAATAATGAATGGGGACACTTTAGTCATATTCATGTTTGGGTCAGTGCGCTTAATCAAAAAGAACTTGGCTGTACTGTTCAAATTCGTTTGACGCTCAACAGTATGGGGAAAAGAGTTTTTATTATCAGAATTCATATTGTGGAGGAAATATGCCTGCTCTTTCTTTGCAGCATCTTCAAAAAATATTTGCAAATTGTCTTCATTTGAATCTAACTCACATGGACTAATAAAACAGTTCAACAGAACGGGACTGAGCTTTACTATTTGAATTGTATAAACTATAGTTGTTTCCTTTACTAATGGTGTTGAGTCCAACGTATCACGGCTTGCAATGAAAGAACTTGAACTTTATTTGAAATGCCATTTAAATTATAATACAGCAACCTGCTGAACAAAACGAAATAAAGCAAAATTGTAACGGACAGAACAGAAAAGAACGGAATAGAATAGAACGCTGCCACGAAGAAAAACCTTTTAAGCTTCGTCGCAGCGCCACCTAACCTAATTTGCATAAAATTTTCAACACACCCCACCTGTTCTCTGTACACAAAAAGCACAACAATATCTTAAAACAAATACAAATTCTTAAGAGCGTGCTGCAAACATAACATTCTTATGCACAATAGAAAAATTTCACAAATCAAACAAACATGTACAATGATTTTTTTTTTTGCAATAAACAGAGCTAGATACACAATAAATATATATAATCATGAAGACTCATATCTCAAAGGGGTAAAAAAGTTACATGGGTGACCTATACCGTCCCTTTGAAGTCCGAAATATGCAAGAACGTACCCTTCCATCTCGACCCATAAATATTTCTTCTATAACGCTTAGTGACCAAAGTAATTAAGATTTTCCCAACCTTTCAATGAACACTATGTTATTTTTCTTACGATTATTT
This sequence comes from Uloborus plumipes, assembly GCA_038373865.1. Taxonomy (NCBI): domain Eukaryota; kingdom Metazoa; phylum Arthropoda; class Arachnida; order Araneae; family Uloboridae; genus Uloborus; species Uloborus plumipes. Next base: position 1,728 of record JAXGGA010003664.1, on the reverse strand, counting down.
TCAGGAGAAGGATTTTAAAAGTTTTTTCAATCATTGGAGCGACTACAAGCATGGCGGAAAAGGTTGTTGGCCCCCCCGTTGTCCGTTTACCTTGTCGTGGTCGGGGGCTTGCGGTGTGGTGAGTTCGGGGCGAGCTCTTGGGCGGAGTCGTGACCCCCAGTTGCTCAAACAGAATATCGGCGGGAAGGGATTTGTTTCTCCTTCCTTCCCTCATCACACTTACCAAATTTCGGAACAAAAACCCAAGCCAAGGTTCAGCGACCGTGCCGATGGCTGCATGGTACCGGGGACAAGCGGTGCCTCAAGCGGTCGACTTCAGGGCTAGCTGGCGAACCCTGTCGTAATAAGCCTTACCCCTGTGTAGGGGGGCTACGCCGGGGCTCGACCCCGTTTTTTCCCCCCAGTTCTCCGGTCCGCTCATGGATTCCAAACAAATAAACTCTTCTCCCCCTAGTGGGGAGCGTCAGAACGTCACGTCAAGCAATGCCAAATTTTTCTTAATTAAACGCACCGACCCAGCTCTAAATTTATCTGCAGTATCCCCATTTATCATTAACAAATCATTAATACATCAAATTGGAGAATACGAATCTGTTAAAAAGTTACGCAGTGGCGAACTACTACTTCAAATTAAGGATAAAAAACAAATAAAATCTGTTATGTCTATAAAACAAATAGGCTCTTATCTTGTTACTGTCATCGAACATAATACTTTAAATCTTTCCCGAGGCATAATCTCAGAGCCAGATCTTTTCTTTACTTCTGAAAAAGAAATCTTAGAGGAGATGCAGGACCAGCATGTGAGGGGAGTGAAAAGAATAACCATCAAACGAAATGGCGAGATGGTAAACACCAAGCACGTCATTCTGACTTTTAATACTCCTGTCCTCCCTCATCGTGTCAAAGCTGGCTATCTCTCTTGCGCAGTTCGAAAGTATATACCAAATCCGCTCCGGTGCTTTAAATGCCAGCGATTTGGTCATTCTAAGTTTGCATGCCGAAGTACTGACACCTGTGCCAGATGTTCAGAACCCGGCCACGAGAGTAATGGATGCACAAAACAGCATAAATGTGTCAACTGCAAGGAAGATCACCCCTCTTCTTCGAGAAAATGCGCTAAATGGCTACTTGAGAAAGAGATCCAGGTAATAAAAACAACACAAAACATATCATATTCTGAAGCAAGAAAAATAGTTGATTCCCGCACTCCAGCAGCCGGATTGTCTTATGCTGCTGCAGTAAGAAAAGTTTTCAAAACTTCCAGCACACAAACAGATGCAGAAACCCAAACAAATGGTAAACAAAATAACCAGTTTAAACATCGAAACAAACAATCAAATAGCGCAAAATCATCCCCGAAAAAACCTTCTGAAAACAAAGAAACACTAGAAAAATCTGCAGATTCAGTGAATATCATTGTACAAAACACTAAAAATTGTAAAAATGCTAATCGAAAAAAACAAAAATGATACAGTCACGTGCCAAAATCGGGGTGACCACTAAACAGAGGCCCCCTAAACTTTTTCATTTTAAGAAAGAGGACTTCTTGCGTCACAACAAGCAAGAAAAATTAAGTAAATTACGTTATGAGGAAGTTGTCTCCCCTCAAAAGAAAGTTGACGATGTTGAATTTGAAGAGCTTCCGCCATTCGAAGATGAAGGATGGACGGACGTCCAAGCAAAATGAGCTGCCCTTCTCTCCTTTGGCCGTTTTTCCTTTTCTTTCTC